>CABFOW010000981.1:134882-153649 GCA_902141385.1 Timema californicum
CCCCCCCCCCCCCATATTTTGTTTGTCCTAGTACATATAGTGTCTCAGTGGTTCCCAGGCTGCCGGAAAGAAATGGATTAAGAAAGCGCAAGTTTGTTACGTGATTTTAACGCCAATTTTTTTTTCAGCCTTACACATACATTTTTCCAGCCAAAGTTAAGCAATGCCTGTTAGTTTTTCAAATGAAAACTACTAAATGGTTTGGAATTAAGATTGAATTATCTCCCGGAATTTCTCCTTGGTTTTGAAGTAGATAGTTTCCCTTTATAATAATTAGTGGATAACCATCACTTGTATAGGTTTAACGTCACTCATCATCTTACTAATGTCAAAGCTAATTGATAAATGACCTATAACCTATCATAAAATATTTTAAATTGTATAAAAATAACACCTCATGCAAATATATTTAATAGTTCTGCAGTTATAAGTGAGTACACGCAGGTAAAAGAAACTCTCTTTATATGTGAAGAACAATAGATTGTATTATCGGTGACCTGGCGGTCTAGGGGTAAGGTGTCAGACTTCTGTGCTGGCGGCCGAGGTTCAATCCTCGCTCCCGGCACAGATTTATCTGATTACCAAACCCTTCCTTCACCTCTGACAATACATATTGTGAATGTGGGGAATGCCAGACCTCCACCGTGGTTCGGATTCCACGTTAAACTGTAGGTCCTCCATATCATCTCACAATCACCCTACCATTACACATTAGCGTAAGTGCGTAAAAGCCGAACGGGTGGTAAGACGTGGTGCTAAAAATAATAATAGATTGTATTAGTTTTAACGTCACATATCAGCTGACTAAATACTTAGCTTATTGATGAACAGCCTTTCCATAAAGATTATATCTTTTGTAAAAAAAAATCTTCATCAACATCAATGCAGAAGTTCTCCAGTTTTAAAGGGGTACATAAACTCATCTTTATATCATGTGAAAACTCATCAATTGTATTAGTTTTAACGGCACTTCTCAGTTATTTGAAAACATATATAGTTTTTAAACTACTGGTAGCCTTTCCATAGAAGTCCCACATAACATAAAATATATCACATTCAAATCTATCAAATAGTTATCTAGTTATATGCAAACATATATAGCTACAGAAACTGTGATTCAAAGCGATATGTGAATATTAAGCAACAAATAAAAAAAATATTGATTTCTCTTTGAATCTAAAATTGAAATGCATTTTGAAATTTACTCTTCGAATTTGAGGATCAGGTTAAATAGAAGAAGAAAAAAAATTCTACATTAAATAGTAGAATACACTATTATTGATCACGTGGTTTAAAACCAAATATTTAAAAAATGATAATTTTATTGGGTTTAATTCTTTTGCGCTATAATCTTAAAACCTTCCTGGTAAAAATCTGCAAAGTATAAAAAATATTACATCCAAATCTCTCAAGTTATAAGCAATCATACAAACTCCTCAGCATCAGCCGCCATCAAGGCATACCAACCGAGCGTCAGCCGTCTGTTGACGAAGTTAGTACCAACTTATATTGATAAAACATGTCATGTGATCAACAAAACGAACCGTACGGTCGCTATGGTGGCAGGTTAGGTGACGCGAGAAAAGGTGTTTTTGGAGATTTCATAGCAATACAATTTTGTTGCCAAAATAAATAGAATATTTATCTAGCAGACACATAGAGTTTAATTTTCTTCACATGGTGATCTCAACAGTTGATGGATACCTGTATTTATCATAGCGGCATTGGATGACAAACTTTTTAAATGAAGAGAAAAAGTTGTCATTAGATTCGAGGACACCCTTGACAGATATTCAACAACTGTTGTTATCACTTTGTGAATAAAATAAAACGCTATGTTTCTACTGGAGAAATAGTTGATTTATTTTGACCAATAAAAGTTCTTACATAAAGTCTGCAAAAACACTTAGCTTTTCTCGCGTCCCTTCCACTCCCGTCTTGACCTAAAAAAACTGGAACCACTACTTATTTAGTCAAGTAACTCCTCATTGGTCCTCGCGAGGCTGAGTTGATCCTGTTCCAGACCCACTGCTACACAGAAAAATCTGGAAGCACCGGGGATCGAATCCGGGACCTCTGAAATTTATTATTAATAATCTATTAGAGGTATAATATATTTTTAATAATGTATAATATATACTATATTATAAGTATAGTTCTAGTTTTAAGTATATTTATTAGGGATAAGCTGGCTTATGTCTTTACTTAAAACTGGAACCGGTTTTGTTTTAAGCAAAGGCCAAAATGTCTTGATTATTAGTCGTATATCTCTATGTATACTAATTATGTATATAATTTATATAGGCTTAATTATATAATATATTAAAATATATATTATGCATTATTAAAAGTATATTCTATCTATGATACATTTGATATATTATTAGTAATAAATATATAATAAATACTAGGCCAGATAGTATATACTACACATTTTATGTATCATAAATAGTATATTATATATTATTTATAAGTTTTCAACAGCACTGCATAGCCTATAATTGCGATGGCTGTGTTTTTTGATATGTCCAGTTGAATTCAAGCATCAGATATCGTCTATCTAGCTCGAGAAAAGATGGATGTGTTATGATACTTCTTCACCTATTAGTAATATAATTAACCTACACCTCCTCAAGTCCCACACATGGTCCATACATCACTCTATAGCAGGTGAAAGGCGCATTATGCAAGTCGACAGGAGCATTCATTCACCCCACACAGTATGTGCTGCATCACAAAACAAATTAACGCAATTTTCTTTCAATACCTTAATAATCATTCTTTTTCGTTTCTTTAAAAATGTGTTGCATTAATCTAACATGTCAATAGTAATGATAATAATAAATAATAATGTGAAAATCCTACACCTTAGCTCAGTTGGTAGCGTGTCTACCTACTGAGCTAAAGGTACAGGGTTCGATTCCTGACACGGCAGAACAAATTATCATTGTTGAAACGTGTGTTTACTTCTTCACAGTGATAAATTAATGACCGGGGACTGGATGCTGTGCCTGTCTTAGTAATAAGTTAGATTATGAGACATATGAATCTATGAAAGGCTTAGCAAGCCGGCAGTGGAAAAATATATGGTTTGAAAAAAATAAAAAAATAACCCAGGCCACCGGCTTGAAAAAGTAATGGATGTAAAAAATTAATAAAACAATCGACTTTAATAACATACGATGACGCGGTTAAAAGGTGTGGCTTTGAAGAATTATAGGATATTACACCAATTGTTCAACACACGCAGGTGTATTTTGAGTTTTTTTAGCACAACATCTTACTACCAGTTCGGGCTATACATACGCGTATGTACTAATGACGCTAACATATTTAAGAATGTGGGAAGGTGGAATTTATAGGAAATGTGCCCACATTTTCATGTAGGAAGAGTGAAAAACCATCCTCAGTTCAACCAAGAAGGGTTTTAAACCCAATCTCACTGTAATCGGTGATATAGTTTATAACGGGGGTGACGTCTTAGACAAGTGGTTTAAATATATATGTTTTTAATCATGGAACATTATTTATTATTTGTTGTGAATACTCACGTTGCATTGAACATGTACGTTGACGACACTTCAAGAGATTCAGCCATGCTCATGGACAGAGAGATTTTTCTCAGTTGAACTTTAGTGTAATAAACGATAACATTCTTAAAATACTAATAATCTCTTTGATTGTTAAATTTGAAATTCTCTGTAAAATAAATATATTACAGCTTTCGAACATTTTTATCTGATTAAAAAAAATTGAACCAAACGAATTTTAATTATTCTTTTATCAACAAAAACATAACGTCGAGAAGTTCACGGTACAACTAGTGAATTTAGCGGCACATTGGTGCGTCATGGCACACCTTTTGGGAACCATCGCCTTAGACAATGCGGACACAGAAGCGGGTTTGTGGCATTTGGTTATTAATAAAATGGCTGGTGGCATTGCTTGATACATATTTTTAATTCCTATATTCAGCGTCTTACTCTCTGTCTCGGGTATCCGCATATTAATACTAATGAGGTAGGGTTAAGGAAGGAGGAATTTAAAAGGAAATGTACACGAATTTGCGTGGAGTGAAGATTCGGAGAGCACTTGAAAAAAAAATGTATCAAACCATCTATGAATTCTGTAGAAAGAAACTTTTATGAGATACTAAAATTATTCTGTTGTCAACATTGATAACATTTTACTATGTTACTATAATATTATTAGTGTTATTTTATGGTTATTAGGCTAGTAATATATATCAAAAGCAAAAACCGCAGATGACATGACTGAACATTTGAATATATTAAAGTAGATCTTGTAGCTCTTCTATATGTCATTTAAGATCCTTTGAAAGAAAATTTGGACTGTAAGTAGTCTTCGTCTGACTTTCTCCGTCAACGGTAAACCAGACAAGAATAGATCGGTGCCTTTGGTCTGGTGCATACCGATACGGGTTGTTACTTAACCTTTGTTTACTAAAGCGTTTGATAAGTGCACTATACATTTCTTGCACTTATCTGTACAAATACAATCAAGTAGTCGGTCTTGTAATACTTCTTGGAAAAAAAATAACGCGCGTGTGTAAACCCGTTACGGTGATCACACTGTCTAAGGCACCACTCTCAAAAAAGACTGTACTACTGATGAGGGGGTGATCATGGTTCAAATCCCAATTGGGTATAATGAGGGCGGTATTTTTTTAAATAGTTTCTAAGTCACTTGACACGCAAATATGACTAGACTTCCTCCAAATTCTACCTTTCTCATCCCTGCTACACTGACATAATTAGTACTTATGCATTTAACCCGAACGTGTAATAAGACGCGGTGCAAAAACAAACCCAAAACACCCACACATTTGTTAAATGTATTTTTCTTAGCACCGCTTCTTACTACACGTTTGGATTATAGGCTACATCTATTACTAATTACTCTAATGTTTAAGGGATGAGGAAGGTTGAATTTAGAGGGAACGTACCCAAATTTGCGTGGAGGAAGAGTGGGAAAATATTTAGGGAAAACTACCCTCAGTACACCCGACCGGGATCGAACCCTGATCTCCCAGTCATCGGCAGTCTAGTCTATTCCGAGAGTGACGCCTTAGACCATTCGGCCATTGAGTTGGTTGCTATCTGGATTACATCCATCATAAATGAGGTTGATTTAATTGTGACAATTTATTTTCTTGTCCTAATTGTTAGAAGGTGAATAACGAGAAAAAATGTAGGCAATTACAAAGTGTGATCTTAATTTAGTACAAGTTCTTTTAGATTTCGAAGAAGGTGCATTTTTTTGATCCACGCTTTACCAAATATTCGAGCTACACCTGTATTTACACTAATTGAGGTAGAAACAAGGAAGATACAACCTGGAGGAAATGTACTCACATTTTCATAGAGGAGCAGTGGAAAATCATTTATTAAAAAATACACCCTCACCTAATGGGGATTCGAGTCTAAAACTCCCCTTAACCACCAAATCAATCCTGAAAAAGTTAACTTCTTAGCCTGCGTGCCCACGAATGTGAGCTTGTATTGGTATAAAATACCTTAAAAAACAAGAGATTTGTGAAGGAAAAATTAAGAGGTTGCTTAGAAATCTACGAGCATGAGTTTATTTTTCTTTACTAGATTAATAATATAACTGTTGAGGTTGACGCATCTAGGGTAATCAAATCAAATCAAATTTGATCCTGCGGGTCTGGGTTGGTTTCATCCATTACAGGGATTTTCCAAACCTCTTCTCACGATTCTAAGCTGCCTTTAATATCCTAAGCCTTTAGACTAGGTCATTGATGAGCTTGTGTTAAACATAGTTTAGCTCTACTCTTATTATACCCCCCATCACCAGTTGGTCAAAGGCGTCAGTCTTGTCATCATGTCTGGTTTTCTTGTGACTAGTGGGTTTAACATCCATGCCCGGTGTACTGAGGGGTTTTTCCCCCCACAATGGTTCCCCAACCTACCTCCACGAAATGTTATTACATTTTTTCTAAGCTTTACACACTTTATCCTTACAATATTAGTGTAAGCGCACGAATAATTCAAACTTATAGTACAAAACCCACCTCGGTGGCGTAGTTAGCTACCGCGCTAGTTTCGTGTTGAGATAGACTGCCCAGGACGGGTATATCGAGGTTCGAATGTCACTCGAGTGAACTGTGATGGTTTTTCCTAAATGGTTTTCCACTCTCCCTTCACGAAAATGTGGGTTCACTACCTCTCTATTCAGCCTTCCCAATTCCTAATCTATTGGCGTAATTACAGTAGTATATAGGCGTATAGCCCGAACGGGTGGTAAGACGTGGTGTTAAGTATTATTATTTGTAGTATAAAAGTACCCGCCGGAATCATACAAAGTGCTCTGACTATCATAACAATATTAATATTTAGCACCGCGTCTTACTACCCGTTCGGGTTATACGCTTTAAGTACTAATTACTCTAATGGATTAGGAATTGGGAAGGTTGAATTAGAGGAGGTGAACCCGCATTTGCGTGGAGGGAGAGTGGAAAACCATTTAGGAAAAACCACTCCCAGTTCACCCGACCGAGATTCGAACCTCGATCTCCCCGTCCTCAGCAGTCGAGCTCAACGCGACAAGCGCGTTAGCCAACTACGCCACCGAGGCGGGTGACTATCTTAACAAAACGACTTGACCAGTGATGGAGAACCCTCGACCTTAAAGCAACATTCGGCCTTTTGAGATGTTCGATGCGGCTCACATAATTTATCATTATCAATTACATAATTATCTCCGTAGTTTTAAATGATATATACTCAAATCAAATGTGTTTTAAATAGTTAAAATAAAATAAAATATCTATCTTTAAAACGTAATGCAAACATACTAACAACTCTACTCGATCTATCTATCTATCAAAATTTATCCAATACCCACCTCAATGGCCGCATGGTCTAAGGCTCTAGTTTCGTGTTAGACTAGACTGCCAGTGACGGAGATATCGAGGTCCATATCTCAATCGGATTTACTGAGGGTAGTTTTTTCCAAAAAGAGGTGTTTTTTCCCCCACAATGGTTTCTCACCCTACCTCCACGAAATGTTATTACATTTTTTCTAAGCTTTACACACTTTCTCCTTACAATATTAGTGCAAACGCACGAATAATTCAAACTTATAGTATAAAACCCGCCTTGGTGGCGTAGTTAGCTACCGCGCTAGTTTCGTGTTGAGATAGACTGCCAAGGATGGGTATATCGAGGTTTGAATGTGACTCAAGTGAACTGTGGTGGTTTTTCCTAAATGATTTTCCACTCTCCCTTCTCGCAAATGTGGGTTCACTACCTCTCTATTCAGCCTTCCCAATTCCTAATCCATCAGCGTAATTACAGTAGTATATAGGTGTATAGCCCGAACGGGTGGTAAGACGCGGTGTTAAGTATTATTATTTGTAGTATAAAAATATCCGCCGGAAGCATACAAAGTGCTCTATCTTAACAAAACGACTTGACCAGTGATGGAGAACCCGCGACCTTATAGCAACATTCGGCCTTTTGAGATGTTCGATGCGGCTCACATTATTTATCATTATCATTTACATAATTATCTCCATAGTTTTAAATTATATATACTCAAATCAAATGTATTTTAAATAGTTAAAATAAAAAAATAGCTCTCTTTAAAACATAATGCAAACATACTAACCACTATACTCGATCTATCTATCTATCAAAATTTATCCAATACCCACCTCGATGGCCGCATGGTCTATGGCTCTAGTTTCGTGTTTGGCTAGACTGCCAGGGACGGGGATATTGAGGTCCATATCTCAATCGGGTTTACTGAAGGTAGTTTTCTCCAAAAATATTTACCATTCACCCTCCACGCAAATGTGGGCACACTTTTAAATACAACGTTCTTAATCCCAAAAACAATCAGTGTAATTAGTACATTAGCTTATAGCCTGAACGGGTAGTAAGACGTGGTGCTTATATATATATATATATATATATGCATATCGTGTATATATAATATATACAGGGTGGGGCCGACATCTTTAGACGATTAGTAACTTGAAAATAAACACTCTAATTTAAAAGTAAATATTCACTTACCAAACACAAGCAAACTACATACGACTTTTTTTCACCCATTGTCACTCAGGTGAGATTCATTGGATATCAGACAAACCTCAGCACGTTGTCCATCACTTTCCTCAGCATGGACGGTCTAATTGTTTCCGGCCCACTCTGTATATATTTATATATCTATCGATGTTTGGCACACTATCGTACTTGGGCAAAACTCACTGTAAACATACTTGAAAAATGTGGTATTTTGAGGAATCCGTGAAGTGACATGTGACCTTCCATCGCCAAATGGTTCCCCACCCCTTGATCAGACAAATAAAAACTTCAAATCTATAAATGGTCGTAGAAAAAACAATTTAATTTCAAGGCCAAACACAAGTAAGTGAGTCGAGAATTAATTTGAATAGAAAATACGCGTTTAATTAAATAAAAAAAACAACAACAACCACATAGATATCCTTCCCTCAAAAAAACAACAACCACATAGATATCCTTCCCTCCCATCATCTCATTTTCACACAACAGACTCCTGCGGCGCATGCGCACGAGAACGCAAGTCGGATAATAAACAAGTGAAGTGCTATAAACACGGCGAGCGCCTGAGAAAAATGGGCGCTGTTATATCACACCACAGAAGTCTTTGTCAAGCGAAGTGGTTACACACCATGTCCCGTGAAACAACCATACCATTAGTGGTCATGTTACTTTCGGGAAAATACAAATAATTAATTTTCAAACATTTGTTTTTTTAATGTACTTCACTTTAAAAGAATGTTTGTGCGGAGGGCTACCATTTTTCGGTGGTTACTTGTGGGAGGTTGGAGGGAGTGGAGTGGTGGGAAGGGATAAAAATAGGACCCCAGGTCTGAACATAATTTTTATTCTTGTCACATAGTATTATTCAAGGTTATTCCAAGACCTTGCTGTTTTAAACGTTTTGTTAATTAGCTCTTATGTGCCCGGTTCCAAACATCATATACGTTTCAATGAACGAATGGTCTAAGCCAGGGTGGTCCAAAGTTTCTCATCCCAAGAGCCAAATATGATCATCAGTTCTCAAAGTGGGCTGAAGATATAAAGAACATTCATCACCCGAGCTTACTTGGATGACAGCTCAAAAAGTTACTAGTAAGACTCCCTAATGTATCCCTACGCCAACAGCTGACAGCTGACATCTGTCATATTGAATAGCTGTAATGAAAAAATATGGTAATGTACGAATTTAACAGCCAACCACAGTAATTTAGGCCAATATTATTAATATTTATTAGAGTTCGGCCACAAAGATTGTTTATCGTTTCATTTCGACAACACTCCCGCAAAAGGTCTAACTAATATTGCTTCAAAATGGCGACCGATGAATTTAAACAATGTGACTGATCATGACGCAAACAATGTCTTTAGAATGGTGCACCCACGCAGTGGATAAAATATATTACTAAGCTAAATATTTTGAAATATGATAAAATATTAATAAAACAATTTATTGTATATTAAAAAAAATGACAAGTATTTTCTCTTTTCCAAATAATACGTTGCCTCTATTAAAAAGTATGGATATATGCATTATATTACACATTCTCAATAACATTCCAAAACGAGTAAGTGCTTTTAATTATGTTTAAAATATGGTTTCGGATTGGATAAGTTTCTTTTAAAAATTAACAAAATAGTGTGAGAAAACTTAAATTTACGTTATTTTAAATGTAAAATATAGCATGTGATTTAAAAAATATCATCCATAACAAAACAGTGATCTTGTAGTTACAAGTGTTGGCAACCCAAAATCTAAACATCTGATTTTTCAACTGCCATTCAGGTAAAAAGGTAATGCGAACATGCTCTATTTAGTTATTCCATTAACTTTATCTAGGCATACAAACCACACTTAAAAACAATTATTTTCAATAATTACTATATAATTATATTGTATATTTGGTTGGTAGGATCTTTCTAACTTTACTTCCAAATAAAAAGTTATTTTACCTTCCCAAACCTGTATTATGAAATATCTACTCAGGCACTCTATCCCAAACAAACCTAGCACTATAACTAAATATCTATACATATTTTTACTAATCTAATAAATGTATAGTATAATAAAATCATGACCTTTATAGGTAAATACTTTTATTGGAATCATTAGCTACTTCCCATCTTCCACCCAGGGTTTCTCTTTATTTTTCCTTTAGGATACTGTGAGAGCCATATTTTCAGATGGCGTGGGCTGCATTTGGCCCACGGGCTGCCATTTGGACCCCACAGGTTTTAAGGCGTCACTCCTGTGTTAGACTGGCCTGCTCATGACGGGTAGATCGGGGTTAAAATATATGTCACGTCTACTGAGGGTGGGTTTTTCCTAAATAGTTTCCCCCTCTTTTTTCCATGCAAATGCGGGTATACCAACCCTAAAATAACAGGCCCCGGGGGGTAGTGAGTCGTCAGTGCACCTATATATGAGCCTAGGGGTTCGATTCCCAGGTGGTACCTTGTGTATTTTTTTATTTAAAGTGGAATTACCTCAACGTTAACAGGGTTTGGTTGATTAGATTTAAGTGTTTCCACTTGTTCCACACTCTCATACTCACTCTCATCATCATCTCATCTTATCGGGACACGGAAAGGAGGTACGATTAGTACATTCGGGCGTCCTCTGGGTAACGGTACATCAGTACTGATTAATATTTTCACTAACTGGGCTACGATTAGTATAGCCCGGACGCATATAATTATTATTATTATTATTGTACCTATAAAATACTCCCTTCCTCATACCTACCCATAATAAATCGTGAATTAGTGCCTCAAATTTACAGCACTAACGATTAAAATCAAGCCCTAGCCAGCACTAAGGTAGCACAAACGATGGGAACTTTCAAAAACCGGGTGGCTAAAAGTCGGGTGGCCAGGGCGACACACATGGAATATTAGAGAGTTTGAAAACCCTCTTCAAATCAGAGAAACCATCACAAAGACCGTTAATGCAGTATTCGTGTATTTACTCTGCTTAGCTTCTTAGTAGAGAAAGAAAAGGAGTACGTTACATAATATAAATAGATTTACCATCTTTTCAGTAAACAACATTAACGTTAGTGTAGGCATACTTTCTTTGAAAACCAAGATGAACGTGATGTTTTGATTTGGTTTCTTAATTGGTTATTTTAGCACCACGTCTTACTACCCGTTCGTGTTATACACCTATATACTAATTAAGCCAATGGTTTTAGGGATTAAATAGTTTATATTTAGAGAAAGTGTATTTGCATTTTCGTGGAGTAAGAGATGAATATCATTGTGGAAAAAACAACAACATTAATACACCCAAATGAGATTCGAACCTTGATCGACAGTCTAGTCTACAACTAGAGTAGCACCCACCGAAGCATGTCTTTAGTTTGTCTTGAAAAATACTTTTATAGGGAAGTGTAGGCCTAAGTTAAATTATCTTATTAAAAATAAATTAGAAATAAATTAGAAATAACTTAAATAGATTATTCATTAATGTAAATCAATGACCATGAGACTGCTTAGTATCCGACAGAGCTATCCACGTTCAATCCCTCTAAGGGAGTAAGGATAACGGTAGGACATAGATGAAATGTACACGTATTTACGTAAAGGGATGGAAAGAACCCACCTAGGAAAAACCAGCTAAGTATACCTGGTTGGGGGTTCAACCCCGACCTTCCCGTCATTGGCAAATAAACTAGATGAGCCTAAAATGTAGTCTTGGTGCAAACCGGTAGGCCTACATAATTATTATTAGTACGTTTCAAACCAAGTCCAATAATGGTTAATCTATGGAGTAAGGGTGAGAGGGATAGTTAAGATTTAGTGTACTTGCATTATCGAGGAGGAAGGATGGAAAAACATAGGTGATAAATCGCGTGTGGGCAACCTCACCTTATTTCATCCACAAGAGAATATGACATATCTCCCTGTCAACGACATTTCTGTCTATTGCGAGTCTGAGGATTGAGACCACGATATTACTTATTACTAATACTGTTCCCAATAGTGATTAAGAGTTCACTCCTAATTGAGGTCTCAGGCATTAATATCGCCTTTTGGATAGTCATGAGCACGAATAAACGGAATATTAGATACACGATAATCCTTGAACCAGAAATCGCGTCTAATTGTTTTCATCATTTAAAAAATAATCAACTTTTCAATTATATTGAGTTAAAAAAACCCAGGTTAAGTGGTCTTACCAGTATCAACTACACGACTTTTTAATAAAGACTAGAGAATCACGATATGGCGCCTGGTTTGAGCTTTATTAGCTACTTATATTATGCTCTATTGTGAGTTAAATCATTCGTCGAAAAACAAGCGTAGAACAGAAACGGGGTCACGGGACGAGCTCTAAACCAAACACAAGATTTCCACATCATTGACACAAACTGTTCTGCAAAAGTTCAACTCATCTCTACTTCATCCGCTCTGCCTAAGATCATTGGCATGGGAGAACCAATATGATATCAAAACCAACCGGCTCACGTCAGTACGCATGCGCATTTGAAAGCGCATGCGCTGAAAAGCTAGAAGCAAGCAGCAAGCGGATGGTTTCGTTGGCTGTTGTGTGTAAACCACGGTCGGATATCTCTTATAGGAGCTACTTCACCCTTATTTTAGTTATTTTTATAACCACGGCAATCGCTAGTGTAGGCAAATATCGAGCTGTGATTGGACGATCGATTCAAACTTTGCAAAACAGTGAACTGTCATGGCGTTTTCTACTTTATGATTGTAAATATTGTTTTAATAGTGACTGTTATAAAATGTTTGAAGTGTTCATTCTATCATGGTTTACTATAAATCTAAGTTTTGTGTTCCTGGATGTCTAAATAGAACATCTACTAGACATACATTTCCAAATAAAGACGAAACAAGATTCTCCTTCTGGAAGAAACTTATCTGTAACCCAAAACTTGAAAATCTGGACAATGGAATTATTCGTACTAAATTTACAATTTGCAATAAGCATTTTAAAGATGAATGTTTTAGTCTAGGGACTAAACGGCTGAATGCACATTCCATCAGATCTTTAAAATTGCCAGGTGGGAGTGGGATCTATTATCGTACTTTGTATTGGCCAATCTATAAATTAAAACGCTGACAAAAATAAATTAACGAAAATACATTGCATTAATATCAGTGAGCAATTGATTCAATTACTTTTGTTAATATTAATTAAATGTTAATTCACAACATTTAAATAAACCAAAGTAGGAAAACATCAATTAACCTTTGAATTCAAATGATACGGCCTATACAATAGAGTAATTAATCTGCTTTAGAATTAAAATATTGGTCCATGAAAAGGCCCCAACACAGACTGTCCATAGTCCGTAATAAATCTATTCTAAGGTATCGGATTGCTCTGGACACAGAGTCCTTATCCGTAACTGTGTAGAAATTGTCAACCTTAACTTTCTAAAGAGTAAGGAATAGGTTATACAGAGTAGACAACTTAGGCTGTATCCGAATAGTCTACTTCACGCGCCGTCGACCCTTGACGTTCACTTGATAGTTGAATTAGCAATCACATGATCAAGTGTAGATCCGTCCGAATAGTTACGAAGTGTGCTAATGCACCCCTCACACGCCCTTGAGTCCAAGGACGACATGCTATAGATGCGGTGTTATATCGGCAATCATTTAATTTCTCGTCCGTTAGAGAGAGCTCGTGGAGTAATGTGATCCTTGATAACCTACGTTAAATATACCGGTTCTTTTGTAGTGTTGTGTAGGATAATTTGGTTGATTTGTAATGTGCGGTGAAAATAAGTCACAACAAATTTGAAAGTGACCTACGCTAATTCGGGCTGATAGTTGGCGTTTAAAATAGTTTCTAAGATCGTTGGTAGGAAGCAGAACTGTGAACTCAAGGGTGTGAAAAGGATATTTTGCCGTTCGAATATTCTGTTGCAGTCTTTGATCTCAAGTGCGTGTTAAGTGTACAATCATCAAGTCTGCATCAGGTCATGTGTACTTGACGATTTGGATACAGCCTGAGTAAATTTGTGTGCCCACATTTAAATAAAAGCACTAATGGCAGTGAAATAATACTAGTACATTGGGTATTATTCTTATCAGACACAAAAAAGGGTCAGCCATCTATATACTAAGACAAAACAATAGTTTAGAAAATATTCGCACTGATCACCTATTTCGCAATGTATCATTCCACGATAATCTTAGGCCTAAGGATTTCCTGAAAAGCTTGAATTTCGGAGGAAGTGTGTATGTCTAACCATATGATCAAATGTGTTCCTCATTTAACAGCACAAGGTCCAATCCCCTGCAAAAGCCTTTTAACTTTGCCCAATCTAAACCCTATTAAGTTAGTGCATATGTTCCAGTTGACGAATCAACCAAATATTTCTTGTTATTAACTATATTATGCACGTACGACGACATATAATTCCAACTTTGTAAACCAAAAAATACTTTTCAGCAATCAGTCCAAACTAAAAAGTTTTCCAATTAGCACGCTCAAATAATAGATTTTCAGAACTGTCAACTTAAAAAAAAAGCCTCTAATATATATTTCTAAAAATAAATGTTATATTTATAAGTAAACGGAACTAACCAAATCCAACCTAACTTTACAACTTCATGAAAATTTGAACTAAATAGATAGGGCTTCTAATTAGTTTCATGCTAAGTTGTCATGCTTATATACTGGCAAGCAGTAATACCTAATCAAGATACCATGAATATTTCAAAGAGGAGCTTTAATCATCTTCCTAAATAATTATTTAATCTCACAGTTATAATATTCTAATGGTTGCCATCTTTTTGTGATAGATATAGGCCTAATTTATGAAGACGCACGGTTTTTTTTTTAATTCGACTATCTCAAAATACTATGTAAAGTTCATTCACGGTAGGAATTGACTTCTGAAAGGCCCTTTTACCTACCATAAATCTACTATATAGTAGGATATTGGTAGGAAAAAAGACCTTTCAGAAAGCAATTCCTACCGTGAATGGAATTTTTTTTAGGTGCCCTCTACGCAAAATGTGCTATAAATATAATCATTGCAAAAGTTTTTTTATCATAGTTTCTTTATTTACAGTACAAAGATGGGAGGATAGCATTAGAATGAACCTGAAAGAAACAGGGTGTAGTGAGAGTGACTGGATAGAACTAGCTTAGTATAGGGATTGGTGGCGGTCTTATGTGAGTGTAGCAATGAACTTTGGAGTTCCCAATGCCATATAGTAGCTAAGTTTAATTTATTTATCAGCTGAATGCTTGGTGAATGCACCTTGTCTGTGGATTATTTTCTTTTGAATATTTATATTGGACCAAGTATCTTGACTACCTAATTGTTAACACGGTCACATGATTATGGATATAGACTCTTTGCCCGCGAATATAATTTCTTAAGGACTGCGGACTATGGACCTATCAAAACAAAGTCTGTGTTGGGGCCTTAAGCCTTCTCATAAGGTTTAAATTTTTAGACCACGGTTTACATAACTTAAAAACATGAAGCATTTATCATGACAATACAATTCATGTGCACCAAATTCTTTCAAAATCATCACATTATGTTTGATAATATATTTTCATGTGATTTCAATAAGGCTTAGAAACCAAAACATAAAATTTGAGAGTTAAAAAAACAATAACGGTAATTAGCTTAGACTTATGTTAAATAGGTACATATTTGTAGTAGGCTAAAAAGCTAGGGTCTATTTTGTTGAGCTATTAGTATGTTTGGTTTTCTTATTGATGATGTCATGGAAATAAAAGGCCAACATAGTTGGTACGTATATATAATTTATTATAATGATATTTTATTAACTTAACTTAGTTTAAGCTTTCAAGTGCGCCTATTAATGAATTAAATTTGTAATTATTGGTCATTAAATAAATTAACTACTGTAGTAGGGGATAGAAGTTTTATTAAATAAAAATAATAATTGCTAAGTGTACATATAGGCCTATAATCCAATGTCGCTATAGCATACACATTTCCATTATAACTGAACTGATTGAAGCCGCCACAACCAGGTTTAAAAGAAAACCATGTCTTAAATCTACGCAAAATAAACTACTATTGAAAATAATTATTTGGATAAAAATATAGTTTTCAAACCTTCAATAATTATTTATATAATTTTTATGATTCCTACCTATGCAAACTCAACTGAACCTTTCAGGGGCTAGTAAATTTAAAATAAGATCTATCAAATAAACAAGTTCAGTTACATTCAAGACTATGACGTCACCACAATGAGTCAACATAATAGACCTAATGCAAATTAGGTAAGCCAACACAAAGTTAGTCGATATGTTTAATATGTCAACATTGTGAGTTTTGTTTGAACTGTAGTCCATATAGGCTTAATAATAATTATTCTAAATTAATGAATTAGACTATATTAGTATTGCTCGGTTAGACATTTGCTTGAGTGTGTAGTAAAAACAATGAAATGTAAAAATATATTAGTGTCACAAAGATGAAGTTATTTATATTAGCAATACTCACTGTCCTCTCACCTACATAAGTTCACAGGAAAGTTTCACATCATCGTAAATATTTACATTCTGAAATTAGTTTGGGCTAGTTTTTGGGGAGGTCTGATTAAGTTAGGTGTAATTTTTAAAGTTTTTAAAATTACTTAATCTTGGTGTTATATGATTTACATATTATTGTGCACGTGTATTAAAGTGAATAAAATATCTAAATATTTCACCTTAAAAAACAAAGATCCTACAATGGGATGACTATTTAACGTCACTTCGATTTTCAACAAATATTTACTGTAAACATTCTGCTAGCTGCCAGTTGCACCCATATTTTTGTAGATAGCCTCTATATTGCATTTTATATGGTCTGGGAAGGGGGGGGACGGAGCTATCTAGGCATTTTATTTGATTATTAAAACCCTTTTCTATAATTTTTAGCCCAGTAGACTACTGAATGACAGTAATGTTTCATTTTAGTAGAATACCTATTTTCCTATTTGTTTGATTATACCCGCCTCATTGGCGTAGTTGACTAACGCGCTGGTCGTGTTGAGCTCGACTACTGAGGACGGAGAGATCGAGGTTCGAATCTCGGTCGGGTGAACTGGAGGGGTTTTTTCCTAAATGTTTTTCCACTCTACCTCCACGCAAATGCAGGTTCACTTCCTCTAATTCAATCTTCCCAATTTCTAATCCATTAGAGTAATTAGTACTTAAAAAGCGTATAACCCGAACGGGTAGTAAGATGTGGTGCTAAATATATATATTTGATTATATTTCAACATTCTATTCCAGTTCAATCAGAAGCAAAAGAAAACTTGGATCCCATTAGGTCCGATGCCATAACTCAGTCGGTAGCGTGTCTGCCTGATGAACTAAGGGTCTTGGGTTCGATTACCGGCATGGCCGTTAAATTTAGTATTGGTTAAGTGTAGGTACACCCTTTCATACTGAATAAATTAACGGTCAAGGACTGGGTGGTGTGACTGTTATGGATTTGAGCTAGTTTAGAAGTCGTGTGCTGATATAATCAGATGGTTCAGAAAGTCATCATCATCATCAACTTTTGCCTCCATCGTCCTCTATCTATTCACCATTCTCTATATGGGATAGTGATGCGCAATACAAGGAGCCTACCTAGTGGGCCCCGCTTAGCCTCTCCTACTCAATCCTGTCCTCGCCACCAAGCGGTGTACCCAAGGGCCTGAGCAGCCTGGTGGAGGTTGGGTAGAGCCCCAGCGGAAGCCAGGTCAGGTGCAGACGAGTGACAGGAGGCTGGTCAGGGCCAAAACCAAGAATCTTGAAACAGGGCCTGGCCAGTTGGCTCCCAGCTTGGCGGGCTGAGAGTGTGAGGGTTGGGGACGAAGGGCCGAGTCATTGTCAGCACCTGTAGCCTCAGTGAGTGAAGGCTACCACCACAATAAGGTTTACCTGGGAACCTGTTGGCGGCAGCCCCGCTACCCAGGTGTAGGCCACGACAGGCCTAGTAAGCCGGTGGCCGAAGAAGAAAAAAACCTGAGATTCAGAAAGTGCAAATTAAATACTCTGAATAAAATAGAAAAAATGAATAAAATCCATTCATAAGAAATGACAAGGTGCTGCTTGAGACTGATCATGTAGTTCCCTTGGAGGTTGTCAGACTGTATACATGCTATTATGGCTTATAATAATTTTCAATTACTTTTAACGACAGCATAATTGGGCTACTGACACACTTAAGCATAGTGTTTAACTTGTTCTATGTAAGGCAAGGAAGAAAAGCAAATATATATATAAAAACTATGTCTGATAGTTTTGAGACTACACATAATAACAATATTAATTAAGTTAAAATAAATAAAAAAGCTACACGTAATTTGTTATGTTTCTCACACTACCTGAATGTACTAGATTGGGGAGAGGTGACATGTGCTTGGGGTTTAAATCTCTGCCAGATGGACTGGAGGCAGAAAGGGGAAAGCACTTTCACTATGCTTTCCCATCCTCTATAACCTAAATTAGGGCCATTAAATCAGTGGCCCGCCAAGCTTTGCGGGTTATATTTAAATTATTTGACATGATCTACTTTTTTAGATCTAACTTTCAATAGCTAAACCGTGAAGAGAATGAACCAGCCTTGTATCTTACTTGTCATTGCAATGCAATATTATAAGGTCTCTTCAAAATAGTTTATAACATAATTACGGTTGTACATAACACTGTGGGGGAGGCACTGCCGTAACCAAAGATGAATTTGG
>CABFOW010000981.1:153675-183624 GCA_902141385.1 Timema californicum
GGGGAGGGCTCTGCATGGTAGGAGCCTGAAGGGGAAAAATATTAATAAGGAATTTAACTTTCATTTTTAACTTTCATTTTATGAACACACTGAAAAGTTCATTATTTGGAGGGGGGGGGTTGAACCCTCAACCCCCCACCCCTATGGATGGCCCTGGTGAGTGGGGTACTTACAAAGTCCACACGCAGCGCTCAATCTCCAACAAAATTACATCACAAGAGGCCGGACATGCTCCAGGGTCAGGAGCTGGGACACCAACTACAGCTTATTTTTATTTATCACTATTGAAATCTAGGTATTAATTTTCAAAACAAATATAGTCTCATGTCAGGCAGTCTCTGAAGCCTGAATGAATGTTTGAATCGCAAATAGGCGCTCAGAGTGTTCAACTTTGTACTTATTTTAGTTAGTCTCCCCATTCTAAATGACTATATGTATATAGTTACTCTTTCTCCATTCTGAATTATGTAGCAATAGAGCTCATTTAGTGAACAAAAAGATGGGACCGAGAAAACTTGCTTTTGTCTTATTTTCATTCTTCATTAAACGTTAAAATCCAATACCTGGAGAAATTGCAGTTGCTACCTCAAAATAATTACATATTACACTCTCTTACGGCTTGAAGGCAGAAACAAGAGCTCTGATACCTATAACATTGCAAAATAATCCAAACATAGAGGGCATGTATTACCTCTGAATGGTTATAGATTACATTATTTTATGTGTTCAAAGGGCAGGGTGAGGTGCATGAGGGGGGGGGGAGTGTAGGAGGTGCGATAAAAGTCCAGTGTTTTTTTTAGTTTTTATATTAAACTTTTTTTGATCCACATAAATAGAATATTGCTTCAGTAGAAACATGGATTTAAATTGTTTTCACATAGTAATATCAACAGCTGTTGTTGAATATCTATAACGAAAATGAAGGCATTTTCTTACAAACTTTTTCATTAATTTAAAAAGTTTATTAGATAATCCAGTTATGCTCTTAAGATATATTTAATAACTGTTTGGCATCACCATGTGAAGAATTAACTCGTATATTTCTACTGAAGCAATATTTTTTTATTTGGCTCAAAAAAAGTTTTGATATAGAAACTAAAAAACACTGTACTTTTCTCACGTCCCCCACATCCCCACCCCAAATGATTGCCACGGAAACTGAGATGGCGATGCTGATAGTCATTTGTTCGTAAGATGTGAGTCTTCATCGCCAATATGGGCTCATATGTTTGTGTGTGTCCAACTTTCCCTACAGAACACCTTACCCGAATTATTCTACCAAGTATCTTCTCATTCATTTGTAGGTAAGGAGCTATATCCATGGGGCTAAAGTCCCCTCAAAGTTAAATTTGTAAAATAGCAGTTTATCTGAATTATTTTAATGAAGAAATCACGTCTATAATTTTTAGGTGAGCAAAAGCCCCCTAAGGTATTTTTTTTAGAAAGTAGGCCCTATATTTTATTCCAACTAATTTAGTGAAGAAATGGCATAGTTATCATTTTTAAGCGAGGTATTATGGTAAGGGGGCAGAAGCCCCCCTCCATCCCAATCTATATTTATTTTTATAAAGTACATTTAATCAGAACAATTTGAGGGAAGAAATCACATCTCTTATCATTTTTAGGTGAGTTACGACAAGGAGGGAAAAAAACCCTAAGTCAATTTTTTATGAAATCACTTATTTGTTATTTATATTTATTTATCTCAAAATTTTTCCATTTTTTTTCTTGGGTCTAAATGCATCCACTTGGTTGACATAAAAACTGATTATTTTAGTCTGTTGTTATTAAGAAGTAGAGAAATATATTCTAATTTATTATAATATTTATATAAATATATATGAAACTATATAGTTCTTATAAACTACTGGCAAAAAGAGTGTGTTTTAAATATTTAAAATAAAATATATATATTTACATGGTATGATTCCTGGTTTTAGTTAGTAAAATGAAAGCAATTATAACAAGGAAAAAAACACCAATAATACATTTGAATATGGCACCAATGGGCAGGTTTGACGTTTAGTACCACCTACAACCACCGCTAGCACTGAAAACTGTCCATACTCTATACATGGGATACATCGATCTATACTATCCTTTATCTATGGTGCTATCTATTTTGAGACTTGGGAGATTGTAGTTTCTATAAGTTCAATGGCTGAAGATAATGGGGAGTGGAGAAGGCTACATAATGATGAGATGAATACCCTATACTCATCATCAGACATTGTTAGGGTAGTAAAATCTCGCAGGTCACAGTGGGCAGGTCATGCAGCGCGAACGGGAGTATCTAGAACTACGTTCAATGTATTGACTGTCAAACCCAATAGGAAAATACCACTGGACAGACCCATACGCAGATGAGAGGAAAATATTTGGATATTTTAATGAGTGAGATAGGGTGTAATGAGATAGACCGGATAGAACTAGCTCAAGATAGGGGTAAGCGGCGTACTTTTGTAAGTGCGGTAATGTACTTTAAAGTTCCTAAAACCATAGTGTAAGTTAGTTAGTAAGTAAGTATAAGTCCAATCAAACGAGTAGTGCCAGTGGTACAAATATCATATTGACTCTTCAATCACCGGACTGCCAACCAGCTTGATTCTAGATAAAAAAAAATCACGAGTTACAGCAAAGTTAATTAGGGGTCAAAATCTCCACTCATCTGACCATAAATTTGTTTAAATAATCAAGTAAAACCAAACATGACAACACTTAAAAATCACTGTTTTTGGTAAATCTGTTTGTGAAATGACCTAAATTTATACATCAGTTTGGCTACTATGTACAAAATTTATGCCTCTGGTTACTTAGGCGACTTGATATTTAAAAATCAATTTCAATGAATTGTGATTTTGGACACGATTCTTAAGAAGAATATTTTAAACAATTATGAAGTTATATTAATACATAATATATACATTAACATGTACACAGTTTAAAAAATTTATTTCTGAATGATCAAAATAGTTAATTTCTTTCCTGTAGCTGCTTTGGATATTAACTATATTTTCTATAAATTAATTGTAAAATTGACGCTACTAATCTTCAAGCTAATTCACATTCAAAATAAATATGTAAAATACATACACTAATTTTATTAATCATTTAGATAAGGACTTCAAAAATAATTGTATATTAAAAGTAATAGGATATGTCTCCCATCATTTTGATGATTGTAGAATCAAACAGTTGATGGGAAAGAATTGGCTGGTTACCTCCTAACTGTAACCAGCCCCGTGGAGTACAGGTCAGTACACCTTATTACGATTCTAGGGGTCACGTGATCGATTCTCAGCTGATACCTTGGGTTTTTTTTTCCCCGAAAGGGGAACAAACCCAAAGATCACCAGGGTTAGGTTGGTTAGGCTTAAGTTATGTTAAGAGTTTCTACTTGTTCCACACTCTCATACTCATCATCACTGTCATCTCACTTCACCGGGACATGGAAAGAGCCTTCATGGAAAGGATGTACGATTAGTACTTCGGGTTTCCCCTGGGCAAAGGTACATCAGTAGGCCCTACTGGATACTCTTTCCGCAAACTGAGCTACGAATGATGTAGCCTAGACGCACGCTATATATATACTCATTGCTTATGGTGCAACTGAAAAGGAGGCTCGTGACACTGATTGGTATTCGACTTATATCTGATTTCTGATCAAGCCACTGATTGTTGTTTGTGCAACCATCCCATATTATACGAGTATTATAAATTTTAAAACTATTCAACTCTTCCTGGTCGTAAAGTGAACCTGTTATCTCTATTATAACACTTTAATAACTGACTTTTATAACCTCCCTTATTATCTCTAAGAGTACGAAAGCAGACATTATTAGTCAAAGTGACAGAACCTACCGCTGGGATATCGTTCCAGCATGCGATGTTAAAACGGAACATAATTTATCGTGGTGTGTTCTAGTGACTGGCAGAGTGTGTGTGTGTGTGTGTTGAAATATTCTAGGTCGGATCTCCTTCTAGAAAAAACAAAAAAAAAAACACGACCTCGAGGGAGGAGAAAAATAGTTGAGAACGTTTTCATCAGGAGAGTTGATCTGCAAATTGGTCACGACTCTTGGAAATCATTTCTCGCTCGAAGATCTACAGCTCACATATTCTGTCTTTCTCCCACACACATCTACATATTATATACATATCTTTCACTCTAAGCTCTCTCGTTCTCACAAAAGTTACACACACACATTATATATATATATATATATATATAAAAAATCACACACGCACACATATTGTAATTTCTCTCTCAAACACACACTCATATATTACACATACATATAAAATAACACTTTCAAAATAGTAATATTTCATCAATGTTGACCACAAAATGTTTATCTTTTTACATAAGACTCTTCATATAAAAATGGAACTATATCTATAATAATTACTAGAAATACCCCCAAAGCGACTAGTTGGTGTTTATGTAATCCAATTTTTATAGGAACGGCCCTTAAAAAATATAAACTAGTATATTTTAGGGCAAAATTGATCGATTTTACTATTTTATTAGTGTTAATTTATAGCTATTTATAGTAACTATCAAAAGTGACAGTTGTCGATCATATGACTTGACATATAACTAAGTCAGAGTAGATTTAGAAACTATTCTGTCAGATAGGGTTCTTCCTATTAAAAATGGACTGTACCACTGGCCGAACAAGTTGTTATTATATTATATTATATTGAAGTTAATTACACCTTATTATAGTCATTTTCCAATATATATTTTATATTTTATTTACGAATAGTACATTACGTGATCTAAATATTAATTTTACAGGGTTGATAAATTTGTAGATTTTTAAATTCCCTGATTTTTCCAGTTCTTGTAAAAAAACATTTCCTGGTATTCCATATGATATTAAATAAATATTTCTTATTATTCTATCTATTTTTTAATATAACTCTTGATGCGAGAGTTATTAAAGACAATTATGGTAGTGAATCTACCTATTATTAATAGGTGTTCTGCCTTACGAAAGGTAAATTATTTTTGTTGGTTAACTTAGATCACCAATGCACCCTGTCCTCTGCCCCCCTTTTTCAGTTGCCAGAATTTTCTTCTTTCCTTCAATTCATACAATATTTGAATCCTTCTTCCTAAGCTCCTCTTTCTCTCAACCTTTTCTTCTCTGACGTCTTGCAGAATACAGTTTCACCTAAGGATGTGTTCGATCCAGTTTGCTTTGCGCTTTACCTGAATCACATGAAATGAAGCTAAAACGAAGAGTTTACCTTGACTTTAACTCTTCTATTCCACGATAAGAATATCATTACAGGTTACCTGGTGGTCTAGGGGTAAGGTGTCAGACTTCTATGCTGGTGGCCGGGGTTCAATCCCCGGTCCCGGCATAGATTTATCTGATTACCAAACCCTTCCTTCACCTCTGACAAGACATCTTGTAAATGTGGGGAATGCCAGGCCTCCACCGTGGTTCGGATTCCACGTTAAACTGGAGGTCCTCCATTTCATCTCACAATCACCCTACCATTACACATTAGCGTAAGAGCGAATAACCCAAACGTTTAGTAAGACGCGGTGCTAATAATAATAATTATATTAATAATATCATTACAAATAAAATCAAAGGAATTCAAGGTTTTTTAGAATCCCCCAACCTGGCCCTTACTATCACAATAAGTTTCTTGAACTACGCAAGTTTTTTTTACTGCTTCAGTGTTCGTATCAGTCCTGATTTAAATCTAACGTTAACTAAAATTATTATACCTAACATATCATATAATTTTAATATATTAATAATAAATCCTTAAATAAGATTATTTCCACGTTACTGACTCTAGTCTTGCCCATAAATCATCTTTAATTTTGTGTTTAATTTTTCAATGTGTCTAACAATCCGTTAGAGCCCCAAGCAAATATGTTAGTTATGATAATGCGAGAAGGGTAGTAGACCCCTAGAGGTATAATTTAGAACAATGTGACTATATTTGCGTAAAGCGAGATTAGAAAACTATTTATGTAAAGACACTTTCAGTACACCTGGCTGGTAATTGAACCCCGATCTTACTATAGCCTGTAAGCTAGATTAAATGAGCTTGACATTTAGACTGCTAGGACCCCAGTTTGGGTTTTAAATTAGTAACATAACGAGAGGACACGGGGATAAAACCAGGAATCAGTGGATACCATTGTTTTAAACAGCTAGGTTCACAATTCAGGTTTAGGAGAACTTCTCACAGCCGATAAGATGGGATATTAGATCTAAAAAATCCCAAATAGAACCAAAAAGTACCCGCTTCGATGACCGTATGGTCTAAAACGCCACTATCGCAATAAACTAGACTGCCGATTACAGGGAGATCAGGGTTCTAGTACTGACAGGGTGAAATGAGCTTGGTTTTCCACTCTCTCGCTATCCACGCAAATATGGGCACACTTCATATAGATTGAATCTTCTTTATCCTTAATTCATTAGCGTAATTAGTACATATTGCTATAGCCGAAGATGTATTAAGACTCGTTGATAAAAAAAAACAATTTTGATTTAAGTGCGGTCTTTTGCATATTTAATTTGGTAGCAGAGAAGTTGATAGCCTATTAGTTTAACAGTTTTTTCACTTTAAGCATAATTATTTTTTAATTTTTGTTGAACATTTTAGGAACACGTTAAAATGGTGTCACTGGTCTAAATTCTATGGTTTTTAAATATAAGAATACAGAATACAAGAATATGAAGTGACGCCTGTTTCGAGCTGTGTTATCTACCTAAACTAGGTGCTATCCACGGGATGAGACTGACTTTTTTTTAAAGTGCAGACACGTTGATTACATTTATTCAATGTTATTATAAATATAGTCTGTTTACAATTAAATATTGCGAGACGTAATCTCTACTAATAGAAATTAAGAAGAATAAATTTAAAAAAAAGGAAGCAATAGACAAGATCATGTCGATTAATAAAAGCTTTGCAAACAAATTATATTGAGGTTACATATCTGACAAGCGGGCGAGACTAATTGTATAAAAAGATTTACCAATGCCAAATTTGGTTGAGATCCATTCATCAGCTCAAAAGTTATTAATGAGGGGAAGTTAGGGGAGACTCACAGAATACATATATGGTCTTCACGTTAGTTCCTCCCCCCTTGCATAACATAAAAATGCTAAAACTGTTTCATATCGCACCCAAGGACCAATTTGTTTACTGTCACATTAGTTACTGTCACTAGTAGAGGATTTTAGTATATGTTTTTTATATACATGTGTATATGATAATTCTTTAGGTTTATTTATGAAGGAATATGGATACAAAGTATGCGTGTATATATATTTTGTTCGAATGTGTCTTGCATAAATGATTCGGATATAGGCCCTACTATGTATTATAAGAAGTGTGGAGTCTAGCCTCCCGCTGAGTTATTTCAAGGTGTTCCAGTTAGGTTAGTTTCAAATGCTAACACTCCCACAATAACACTTGGAAATGAGCCAATTCATTATTCTTAGTTAATTTTATCCTGTACCCGGTGTTGCCATGGTAACGCTTTTGTTTGCTTCAAACAGATTTAAAAAAAAAGAAGATATTCGTCTTAGTTATTCCGATTACATTTTTAAAGAATTAAAAAAAAAAATCTAGTCAAAATTTTGAAATTCCAGCTTCGAGGTGTACATGAGGCTACTAATTTTTTAAAATTGCAGAGCTCTGCGTATGGTAGATATTGCGCAATACTCATGATAGAAGACAGACAGACAGACAGACAGACAGACAGAGAGACAAAAAATATAGACTATGCGTATTTAGATCTATTAGGACTATTAAAAAATTATATTAGTTTACGTAGGTGACCCGGTGGTCTAGGGGTAAGGTTTCAGACTTCTGTGCTGGCGGCCGGGTTCAATCCTCGGTCCCCGCACAGATTTATCTGATTACCAAACTCTTCCTTCACCTCTTACAAGACATCTTGTGAATGTGAGGAATGCCAGGCCTCCACCGTGGTTCGTATTCCACGTTAAACTGTAGCTCCTTCATTTCATCTCACAATCACCCTACCATTACACATTAGCGTAAATGCGTATAACCCGAACGGGTAGTAAGACGCGGTGCTAATAATAATAATAATAATAATATATTAGTTTACTCAGGCTCGTATTTAAAGGTGGATGAGAGGGGTCCAGCGCCCCAGTGCCTTCACACCTCAGGGGCTCAACAAACATATTTATGAATTTACGAATAAAATAAAACTATGTTTATTTTCATAATGTTTAGATTATTTTCCATCCTCATAGCTAAAAACAAATTAAATATATATTTTTATTTTAAACAAATATAATCTACTATGATGCCTATAGTTGTGTATTTAAATAAGTTTTAAACATGGATCTCTTAACAGTAAATTTTTCAAAGACAAAATTTGTAATAAAAAAATGATAGAATAGTAGGAATATAATAGAGCACAAATAAAGGTAAAAACACAAATATTTACACACACACACACATTTCAATATTTCAAAAGACTACTATTATAGTATCTTCTTCAGGAAGTATTATTATTATTATTATTATTAGCACCGCGTCTTACTACCCGCTCGGGTTATACGTACTTACGCTAATGTGTATTGAATGATAGGGTGATTGGCGGATGAAATGGAGGACCTACAGCTTAACGTGGAATCCGAACCACGGTGGAGGCCTGGCATTCCCCACATTCACAAGATGTCTTGTCAGAAAGTAGTAGTAGACTTAAATAATTATGTGTTAGTCTTTTAAGTTTTTTTGTGCTCTATTAGTTACTTTCTATTCTATCATATTATTTATTACAAATAGTTTTTGCTCAATGCACTTTATTTTATACATATTAAAGAAAAAAAACTATAATTTTAAACAGTTAGAAATAAAGAACTTGTTTAACGTTGGCGCCTCCAATTTTTTACAGCCTCCGGGCCTCCACAGCTGTAAGTCCAGCTGTGAGTTCAAACATGGAGTCTAAGAATTACTCTAGAGATGTGCCAGTATTCTCTTGAAGAAATAATTATTGGAAATCTATAGTGGAAATGAAAATGTATAGAACCACACACGGTGTACCCAGCTGGGGCTCAAACCAAGACATGATCGTCGGGTCAGACATAATCGGGAGACATTATCTTATACAGTACCCCCATGGCTTTTTTGGTGCTGACTTACAGCTCACAGCTGACTTCTGACAGTCAACATTTTGGTATATACCTAAATTTTGACTGTCAGAAGTGACAGCTGTTAAACACATGTTTTGCATATCATATGGTTTGGCATAGGGATACATAATTTGGTCATGTAACTTTTAAAAGACGTCAGCTGTGAGCTGTCAGTCAGCACCAAAGAAGTCATGGGGCTACTGTACCTAGTCTTGACAAAGGAGTGACACAAATTAATGTTGTCATTTTTCTACTATAAGCAGAGGCGAGTTAACTATATGACTTTATAGTGGACGCTGAATTCAACCAATTGAACAAATGAAAGTTAAAAAAAGAAGTTCCAGCTAAATTTTTTTTTATTAAATTTATTTAAAACATAACTGTAATATTTATACTGGGTAATTTCCCGTACGCCTGGCGTTGGCTCAAGGATCTACGCTGGATGTTTATCTTAAAGAGGCATAATAATTACACTTTATTATTTCTTGAAAACAAACACATCTTTAGAATTGGACACTTTCTGTATAAAAATATTTGTAACGTCCAATTAAACATGTTCTTTATCAGATGCCTCCACATCCTATAACGTCATGGTCGACGTCACGGCTGATTGGGCCAGTTGGTGGTTGGAAATCACGTGCGTTCTTCCCGATAGAGGAAACCGCAGTGCTGTGTGTAGAAGGTATTCTTGGAGACAGCTAATGGTGATCTTCCTAATGTATAATTATGATGCGTTTTATCTGGTGACGTTTGGGTATGGATAAATGAATAGCTTGCTCTAGGATATTGGCATGTATAAGCTAATAGCTTGCTCTAGGATATTGGCATGTATAAGCTAATAGCTTTCTCTAGGATACCGGCATGGATAAGCTAATAGCTTGCTCTAGGATATTGGCACGGATAAGCTAATAGCTTGCTCTAGGATATTGGCACGGATAAGCTAATAGCTTGTTCTAGGATACCGGCATGTATAAGCTAATAGCTTGCTCTAGGATACCGGCATGTATAAGCTAATAGCTTGCTCTAGGATATTGGTACGGATAAGCTAATAGCTGGTTCTAGGATACCGGCATGTATAAGCTAATAGCTTGCTCTAGGATACTGGCATGTATAAGCTAATAGCTTGCTCTAGGATGCCGGCATGTATAAGCTAATAGCTTGCTCTATGATACCGGCATGTATAAGCTAATAGCTTGTTCTAGGATACCGGCCTGTATAAGCTAATAGCTTGTTCTAGGATACCAGCACGTATAAGCTAATAGCTTGCTCTAGGATACCGGCATGTATAAGCTAATAGCTTGTTCTAGGATACCGGCATGTATAAGCTAATAGCTTGCTCTAGGATACCAGCATGTATAAGCTAATAGCTTGCTCTAGGATACCGGCATGTATGAATTAATAACGTATATATATATATATATATATATATATAATAACGTGCACGTTATTAATTAATGCATTCCGGTATCCTAGAACAAGCTATTAACTTATCCATGTCAGTATCCTAGAGCAAGATATTAGCTTATACATGCCGGTATCCTAGAGCAAGCTATTAGCTTATACATGCCGGTATCCTAGAGCAAGCTATTAGCTTATCCATGCTGGTATCCTAGAACAAGCTATTAGCTTATACATGTCGGTATCCTAGAGCAAGCTATTAGCTTATACATGCCGGTATCCTAGAGCAAGCTATTAGCTTATCCATGCTGGTATCCTAGAACAAGCTATTAGCTTATACATGTCGGTATCCTAGAGCAAGCTATTAGCTTATACATGCCGGTATCCTAGAGAAAGCTACTAACTGACCCATGCCAGTATCCTAGAGCAAGCTATTAACTTATCCATGTCAGTATACTAGAGCAAGCTATTAGCTTATACATGCCGGTATCCTAGAGCAAGCTATTAGCTTATCCATGCTGGTATCCTAGAGCAAGCTATTAGCTTATACATGCCAGTATCCTAGAGCAAGCTATTAGCTTATACATGCCGGCATCCTAGAACAAGCTATTAACTTATTCATGCCGGTATCCTAGAACAAGCTATTAGCTTATACATGTCGGTATCCTAGAGCAAGCTATTAGCTTATCAACGCCAGTATCCTAACATAGATGAAATAGATAGCTTGGTCCAGATAGGAATTATACGCTTTGTAAGCTCCGAATTTACCCAACTTTTTCAGTTTTACCAAAAAAGTTACCCCCACAAATAATCAAACTTAAATTAAAAGTCTAGTTTTCAATGTTGGATTGGATGAAATTGTAGAAAGGGGGTTCAAAACTATCAAAACTAATATAAGAAACTACTTACAAGGGTGGTAAGATTATACAACTTAAATCTGGCAAGAAGATTAGGGGACTAATCCAAATGACCAACAAATTATGAATATTTCAAATTTTAAAATGGGACTGTGGAAAAAAGGGGGGAGGGATATCAACAGGAAGAAATATTTTTAGATGAGATAAGAAATTAAAATTTTCCAGGAATGTAGTAGGATTACTCCAAATATCTAATCAGTCTTAAGTATCATACATTTTAAATTGAGGTGTTGAATAATGGGGGAAATAGGCTTGGACAGTTACAAAACTTACATACTAACTACTAATTAGTGTGGTAGAAGATTTAAATTAGCTATGAAGGTTTAAGAACCACCCCAAACATTTTTTTTTTTCAAAATTAAGTATTTGGGAATGGGGAAAGTAAGAACCACCGCCCCGGCCCCCTCCATAATAATTCTAAAAATACTAGAACTAAGCACTTCTCGTACGGTAGAAAATTGTAATATTTACATACGGGTAGGGAGGCAAACGGATAAAAGTATCAAACCATACAGCCAGAAAAGTCTAGATATGAGAAATTTAAAAATAGATCTATCGGAAATTGTGGTCGAGGACTATAAATATACAAATAATTTTAGGCGAGTTATATCATTTACATTTTTTTGCATGCAGGTAGGGGTACTACTTCAGACATTCATTTAGTTGTTAGAATATGAAATTTTAAAGTTTGATTCAACGAAATGGGGGAGGAAGGGGAAGGATTCAACATTTTCAAAACTAACAACTACTTCTCAGTGTGGTATAAAACAAAATTTAGCTGTATGATAAATGTTCTTCTATAAATAATAATAATTTTAAATATTAAAATTGAGGTCCATAAAATAAGAAAGTAACGGGGGAAGGGGGGAATATTAACAGAACATAATGCTTTTAGGTGGGCTACAGAAAAAACTACTTGCCAGGAATGTAGTGGGATTACTTTAAATACCCAAATAAATTGTATATATATCATAATTTTACAAGCTATTAAAGCTTTAAGTGCTTTAATTTTATATTATATTAAAGCGTTAAATAAAATATTTTATTGCTGGTTGGAATGTTCCAATATATGGGGAGAGGAAAAATCCGTATGTTCCCATAGCAACTTTTCCGCTGCCCATTTAAACTATCACTGCAAATGGAACAAATGGCCGAAACTATTGTTAATGCATTTTAGTGAGGATAGTCCCTCATAGATATCATATTCTGAAAATTGAAAAATGACACCTGGACACGAGAATCGAACCCGGGACCTTCGACTTAGTACTCCAATTCTCTTACCACTGAGCTATCCAGGATTCGTCCCGTGCCCATGGTCATTCTTCATTCATAGTTTAAGGCAGAGTCTAAGATGGACGTGATAGACTCTGCCTTAAACTATGAGTGAAGAATGACAATGGGCACGGGACGAATCCTGGATAGCTCAGTAGGAAGAGCATTGGCGTACTAAGCCGAAGGTCCCGGGTTCGATTCTCGTGTCCAGGTGTCATTTTTCAATTTTCAGAATATGATATCACTGCAGAGCTTGAAGCTCTTCGAGCGCTTAATTTGACGTGTTTGGGCCAAAATAATTATTTAAGACCCCCTACTGATTATAATAGACTTTGAAAAAGGTATTTATTTGGCACTAAGGACTGTGGCCCGAAGTACATATTAGGAGCTGTCGTTTAAATTTAGGCTAGGCTCAGTGGATGATAATACAGTGTTTGGGACTGGATAAAAAATATTTCACGGATACAGAGGTTGGAATATTTTTAAAAATTACTGATTTTATCCTCTTGTGAGTGCTGATGAAGTCACTGACTGCTTTGAATTTGATCTGCTGTCTATTAAAGCTAAAAGGGAAAGGATTACCAAAACAAACGACTGCCTAGTTTATAATTACTTAAGGGAAGACTCAACCTATCCATTGTCATCTTGGGCAGAAGAAGGTTTCTCGAAAATTAGTACCATAAACTCATGCAAGTCAAATTCAACTCCATGTTTTACAACTACCAACTGTAGATAATTCATTTTACCGCTTCCTGGACAGTTTAGAAATAATGTAAAGTGAAAAGTAAATCTTTATTAGAAGTGAAGAAAAAAACAACCAAGAATAAAGTATTGGACAAAATGGAATTTATTAAGTGAATACTGAAAGATTACACAAAAGTTTAAGTTACAAGACTTAAACATACCCCAAATTATTGCTGGCACTTACAAATACCATAAAATATATTAAATAATACTATTTGATGTTGTATTTGACATTTGACTTTTACATATTATCTTTATGAACACATTTTTGTCTATCCTTTCAATATTGTTTCTATTACTTAGACTTCACACCTTCGAATGCTGCTCAGGTGGCAGTAAAATGTATCTGTTACATTCTTCGGACGCAACTAAATACAGCCCCACATCTCTTAGGATCGATTTAGGTAAATATATTTAGATGCTCACTGTTTTGACACTATGTTTTGGTCAGCCTTTTTATTTTCCATATTTAGTTAGGTTAAACAATGAATTAAAATTTAAAAATAATTTAAAATTTTGTTACTTTTTTTCTTTGATTAATTATATATTCTAAAAGAAGAACGAGACTCTATAAACATTCCCCATGTGAAGAATATGTGGAACAAATACACGAACTAATACACTAGACGAGACATTTTGTACGATTTAGAGGTACCATTTAATTTATTTACTTAAATAGCTTCCCTCCCAAAGCCACACGCAAATGTAGACACATCTTATCTTAACTGTACCTTCTTCACCCCTAACCAATTAATGTGCATATGTGGATTAACAGGACAGTTAGTAAGGTTCGGGTGACCTCAGTGGCCTTGGGGTAAAGTGCTGGCCTTTCGTCTCGATGTTGGTGGGTTCAAACCCAGCCGGGGTCAAAGGATTTTTTTTGAGTGATAAAAATGCGTAGCACAGCTTCCGTAAGAAGGGGAAGTAAAGCCGTTGATCTCATATTGATTGTGGCATGTAAAAGAACTATGGAAGGTATGTGAAAATATCTTTCCCAGCAAAATTGGCTCTCCCCTTCGCTCTCATTCATAGACATTTTCATGTCAATTGGTCCAGAAAGTGTATGTTAAATATCTCATATAATAAAAAAAGTAAGGCTATAAAAATATAAAAATAATTTGAAACAAATTATATTTTTGTAAAGGTTGAGAGCTATCTTAAATAGTCAAGAATTATATTTACTACGCTTACTACTGGGAAGTTTGTAGTACATGAACAAATAACTTTAATATTTATAGCGGCCGGGGTTCAATCCTCGGTCCCGGCAAAGATTTATCTGAGTACCAAACCCTTCCTTCACCTCTGACAAGACATCTTGTGAATGTGAGGAATGCCAGGCTTCCACCGTGGTTCGGATTCCACGTTAAACTGTAGGTCCTTCATTTCATCTCACAATCACCCTACCATCACACATTAGCGTAAGTGCGTATAACCCGAACGGGTAGTAAGACGCGGTGCTAATAATAATAATAATAATAATAATATTTATGGATGAAATATATGTTTTTCTAAGAGCTGACACAACGCCTGTGAATGTTTATACTGGCAAAGAGGGAACAGCTATTATCTTGTCTTCTCTAAACCATTTCAGGATGTGCGAAACTTGATTGCGGTCAAGTGAACTGATGATGACATAACTTTCAATGCAACATACTGACGAAGTATACGAACACAAGGGGAACTAGTTACATTCAAGAACATTATGTTACTCTCCGAGTAGTAATTATTAAAAGTTAAAAGAAAGAAAAAGAGTAAAGTGTTTATAATATTTTACCGGTATGTCTTTAAATCATAAGAATATATGGTTTCTTTACCAATGTTTTACATGTAACAACAGCTAAAATAATGTTTTAAAGCGGCATATACCACTGTCCTCTCCCTGTTGGATAAATTGTAACATTGACCCTTTTAACCAATAATAATAACGTAAACCTTATTCGATAGCCATATGGTATAAGCCTTCACTCTCATGTTAGACTAGACTACCGATTATAGGGAGATCGGGGTTCGAATCCGATTTGGGTGTACTAAGGATGGTTTAAAAAACTGTTTTCCACTCTATCTCTATCTCCTCGCAAATGTGGGTACACTTACTTAAAATTGAATATTCCTCACCCTTAGCTCATCATCGTAATTAGTACATATGCGTATAATCTGAACAGGTATTAAGATGTGGTGCCAATAAAATATTACTAATAATACTTTAAATCAAATCTAAATATATAAAGTGCGTATAATCCAAACGGATAGTAAGACGCGGTGCTAATAATAATAAATATATAAAATTATCTTAGCATATCTCACTTTATATTTAACATATGTAATAAAGAAAGCTAATACAATACTATATTGTAGCTAAGCAAACCTAACTTAATTTTTGGTAAAAGCAATCATAAACGTAAATATTGATCCTAGCTTACCGAGAGTAATTTAACATCCAGTATGTAGCCACTCAATAAAATTTGCTGAAATAGGTGCAAGCTACTATTCTCTTTAGGCAATAACATAATATTTTCAAAAACTAATAAAATAATCATATTTCTTACTGATTGAGTTTATTAACATTCGGATTACTAAATCATATAGTATACCTAGTCTGTTAAGTCTATCTAGCATTATGGAATATCAACCATACTATTTTAAAAGTACGTATACTCTTTTTGAGGTGATAAAACAGCATATTCCTACGTTTAAAATTATCGTTGTCAAATGAACTCTTTATGAAACTTTTCATAATGAAATTCAGTGTTCTCCTAAGATTGCCACCTGGATGGCATAATTATTTAGCTGGGTTGGGGAAGTGCAATACTTTGCAGTATTTGTGCAACAAACATTGATTTGTATGAGGTGTGGCTATTAAATAACTGGACTGAAGTCATAACACTTTTTATTCGTCACCAATTACAGCAGAAGTTTTATCGCCTTCAATGTACTCCCCTTGGTTATCCCTACACCTCTCCATACGACGTTTCCATTGTTGAAAACAGTGCTGGAAGTCCTCTTCTGTCAGCTGGTTGAGAACCTCCGTCGCTTTTGCTTTAACCGCTTCCACACTTTCAAATCTGGTCCCCTTCAGCGCCGACTTGACCTTGGGAAATAGGAAGAAGTCACAGGGGGCAAGGTCGGGCGAGTACGGTGGATGTTCCAACACGGTGATGCCGTATTTTGCGAGGAACGCTTTCACAGACGCTTTCACAGACAAGGCAGAATGGGCTGGTGCATTGTCTTGGTGAAGGATCCAGGACTTGGTCTTCCACAAATCAGGTCTTTGTCTTCTCACACGCTCACGTAGGGCCGTCAGAACCTGATGTAGAAATGTTGATTGACCGTCTGACCCTCGGGTACCCAGCGAACGTAGACAATGACATGAATGTCGAAAAAGACAATCATCTATTGCTTTGAATTAGGATTTGCTCATCCTGGCTGGTTTTTTTTGCCTTGGTGAGCTTGGGCTCTTCCAATGCATGGATTGCCTCTTTGTTTCGGGATCGTAAGTAAAAAAACACGATTCTTCACAAGTAATCCTTGTCTAACAAATCTGGATCAGTGGCGATGTTGTTTAGGATGTCAGTACAAATGTTCTGTCTTGATTCCTTTTACTCGGGAGTGAGGAGTTTCGGCACCATTTTTGCGCAAACATTCCGCATGTTAAATGATTCGTGCAAAATCTGTCGAACACTTTCTTTGTCGATTCCTGTCATTTCATCAAGCCCTCTGATGCTCAGACGATGATCAGTGCGAGTTAATTTACTATTTTTTTCAATGTTTTTGTCCGTTTGTGGTGTTGAGGGCCGTCCTGGGCGCCGATCGTCTTCGGTCGTTTCACGCCCTTCTTTAAACCGTTTAAGCCACTCAAGAAACTTGAGGTTAACCCGTTGCTCCGTCTGACCACTTGGCATTTTTCCGACGTGCCACTAGTACATAGACTAATTAAATCAAATGCTACAGTCAAACTGAGCGACCTGCCGGCTTGTATAGCGAGCTCAGGGTAGGGGAAGGACCATCAGACACAGTCATGTTCAAACATGTCGTGGCACGCTCGCAGTTTGCTGGGAGCAGCATCATTCCGGTTATTTAATAGCCACGCCTCGTATTCACGTTAGTATAAATGTGAAAACAAAATATTATATCCCTCCTTTTACCTCAGTCATCATTTTTAGAATGTATTCTTTTTGCAGGATCAGGAGATGGTGGCTCTATATTAAGGCATTCAAAATAAAACTGTATCTAAATATAATCCTAATATAACTTATTTTAACTAATACCAGATGATGAAAAAACAAATAGTAATCAACTCCCATACTGTTATCACCCCGTGGTGGACGCAACACTTAATACACACGAGTCTAAATACTAGTGTACAAGTTTCTAATAAACTTAGATTTCCTTCCGACAATTTGGAAAAACTGCCAGATATGCTTTAATGTGTCCATACATCATACCATATGATCTACCTACGAGTTCAAATATGCCATCAGTCACTTTTGGCAGACAAAACTATCACAGCAAACAATTTGTTTTGAATTATTTTTTCTATGATGAAATTGATTATTGAAATATGAACGTATGAAAGTAACCGTTTAAATGGTGTTTTTTTTTGTGATAGCAGTATTTGTAGTTTAGTAAAAAATAATTATAGATAAGAGATTATAAAAATTTGCCTTCATTTTATAAGTAAAGATGTTGAGCCGAATGAATAATTGAAGGAAGGTGATTATGTCAAGAAAACCCGTATCCATGCGCTTGTGTTTACGAAACACAAGATCCCTATTTGGAAACGAATATTTTTCATGACTTTCCTATAAGTTGAAAAATAATTTATTTATGCTATAATTTATAATGACCAATTTTTGAAAAATGTGTGAACATAGAAAATTTTAAATTATTATTTTATTAACTTTAATATCTTTTGTTGCCACAAACACAAAAATAAAAGTTTATTAATATTTCTGGTTATTTAAATTTGTACTTTAAAAGCCAAATATACAGTAAGATTTAAAGTGGTATTACCCTAAGCTTTAGATAAAGTTTTTGATTAACTATAAGTTTTAGTTTTACTAAGTAAATTAAAATTATTTCATTAAGGGTTGACATTAAAGATTTTTAATCAATGTTTAAAATTAAAGGTATTTTAAGGTGCTCCAAAAGGTTATTTGTAAACATAATGAAATACAGTTTATGTGTGTTTAGTAAACGCCGTTTACTTTAAAATTAAGTAAGCTTTCCTTGCAAGTTTCTACTACGATGTAGCTTAAGATAGGGTCATAGTGTAGTCCGCACAGATAGGACTTCTTCCTTTCACGGTAAACGTAATGTACTTTTTTTTTTTAAATCACCAAGTCTTACCATCTGTTCAGTCCATACAGTAGACATATACATTACAATCAGTCTAATGGGGTAGGGATGAGGCATTTTAGAGATTACCAACCCGCATTTGCGTTGAAAGAGAGTGACAAACCACTTAAGAAAAAACACCTTCAGTAGATCTGACAAGGATTAGAACCCTGATCTCCCTGTCCTCAGCCGACCAGTCTAACATGAGAACGACGCCTTAGAACATTCGGCCAATGAAGCGGGTTACTCTAATGCTCATGTAATAAGCAAGATAAAAGGATCTCACAGAAAAAAACAAACACACATAAGAATATTTGTTGCTAAGCCTTTTGTTGGTTTAAATTACTTAAGAATAAACATGACTCTTTGTTTTATTATATATTTCTGAGTTATAAAATATAAATTAAGACTTGACTTGAAAAATTTACCTTAAGTTTGAATGAAATGAGCGTTAATTTCATTATTTTAAACTTAAGTTTAGGATCTAAACACGCTGATTAAAATGTTGTGGTATGTGTATTAATTATTAATCTTACCTAACTGGGCTCGTAGCCCAGTAGTGGAAATATCAGTCAGTACTAATGTACCATTGTCCAGGGGACGCCCGAATGTACTAATCGTACATCCTTTCCATGGAGGTTCTTTCCACGTCACGATGAGATGAGGTGATAGTGATAGTGAGTGTGAAGGTGTGGGACTGCTGGAAACACTTAAACATAACTTATATATAATTAATAGAACCCTGGGGACCATTGGGGTAGTTCTCCTCTGAGGAAAAACACCCGAGATACCAGCCAGGAATCGAGCCTGGGACTTCTAGGCTCGTAGCCTGGTGCACAGACCACACCACAACACGGGTCTGGTTATCTTATTGAGATTTGGTTGTAGGCAGAAAAAATGTGTTCTCGGAAGTATCCCCGTCTGGTGATCATGTGGTTTGAGGCGTAAAATTCACAATACACTTGATCACCGGGGAAAGGATTGTTGAAGTTCATATCTTGGAAGAGCTTACTAGGACTATTGTTCACTTGTTATGTGTTACTATGATTTTATCATCATCCTCTCTTCAAGCCAATGCATGTTCACTTCCATTGAAAATCCTTTCTAATCTCTAACCTTAGTATTAGCCCATTAATAGGCCTACAACTGGTATTGATTAACAAATTCCCTTTGGTTTTGTATGATGTGAGATTAACCGATTATGAGGAGGTAGGGATTCAAATCTCAACCATCTGTACTATGTTTTTTTTATAAATGGTTTCCATCTTTTACTTCATTCAAATGCAGTTACACTTCCTCTATATTCTACCTCTCTAATCCGTAACTCATTAGTGTAAATCTATCAATAGTCCGGCAGGGGAGTAAAATCCGATGTACTGTAAGTAGTAGTTATAAAAGAAAATATTTTCCGCTAATTCACGTTTTCAAATATATCTTAGATATAATAGTTGAATTTTTATATTCCTGGAACAATATCTTTTAGTTATTTAATATGGAAAAGAGGAGTGTTAATTGCCTACTATTTGTTCTTGCTTGTTTGGTAAGTCATTATTTAGGGGAATTATCTAACTACGTAATGATGATTTGTGCTTAAGTAACCTTGAACTTTGTGATGTCATATTACAACACACACATAAATATATAAAAATATATACATAAATATATATATAATCTACTAATTATTTATTTCATAAAGTAAGTATCTAGCTTTGCAAAAATAATAATAATAAGTTTGAAAAAATGATGCCTCAAATTGGGAAATAATACAATATTAGCCCTAAACTCAATAATTGGTACTAATCAGTGTTCGCTACTGGGAATGAGATTGGCTCAAGTTGTAATAAAAGTAAGTTTATGGATGAAAATGCTGCTGGTATTAATTGAGGATGTGGGTATCTCACCATCGTAGAATAATTACAATAGATAAATAAATTTATCGAGCTATTAAAGTTTTTACTTCTAGTCTTATGTATTATTATAAATCCTCTAGAGCAGGTGTATTCAGACATGGTTTGAACTACAGTACATATTTTAGTTTTCGAAAGAGAACCGGGCTGCCTGTAACAATATAATTAAAAGTGTATACATACACAAATTAGTATACAATTTGTATGTTTTCAATTTTTACGGGAGGCCTAAGTTTATTTATGTCAATAATATAGACCATAATTTTTTTTATATAAAATACGTTGAAAACATTTAAAATCAGATATAAAGTCAATTAGAGAATTTAATAAAATAGCTTCAAAGGCATAAAGTTTAAGCTTTGACAAACTTGATATTTACACATTACTTTTCTATGACTTTTAAAAAATTATTAACGTTCAGCTAATTAACATCAAGGCTCAAGAAAATACAATGATGACATCTAGTAACGTGGTTTGAATTAAGTTAAACTAGTTGACTTCTCTAACTAGACTATATTATTTATTAGGTGTTATGTCTTAACCAGTTTTTTGTGTGCCGAAGAATCACATCCAAAATGGTTCTCTTCTTGCCCACTCTTATTAGGACTTCTTCATTTGTCACTCTCTCTGTCCATCTGATCTTCTCAAGTCTTCTCCAGCATCACATTCCAAAGCTTTCCAAGTATTTCCTTTTAATATTCTCAAGAGTTCAAATTTATGCTCCATACAGTGCGATGCTCCAAATATAGCATTTCGTCAGTTTCTTCCTCAGTTCCAAATTCAACTTGCTGGTAAGCGGTAACCTCTTCTTGTTGAAAGATTTCTTGAACATGGTGATCCTTGACCCAATTTATTTAGTGTAGTAGGCATCCTTTGTCAGCAGAATTCTCAGGTACTTGAACGGCTCTATGTTTTCCAACTATTGGTTTCCAAATTGTGATTTTCAGCGTCTCTTTATTTTTTTGAAATCACTATCACTTTTGACTTCTCAATGTTGATCTCCATCTCCATAGACTATATGATTTATTAGTTTTTTAAATTAAATTGATCAAATGTCTTGGGATCTATATATATATATATAGCGAGTTACTTGTTCAGTTTTAGCCTTTATTAACAATAAGTAAAATATGGCTGACGACATTTTAGCTTCAACCTACAGAAAAATACATTAAAGAAACTTAGACATAACGTTTACAACATTCCAAATTTGTAAAGTCAAAACCTTATATTTATAGAGTGAAAGTCACAACTATAGTGTCTGATTCGATTGTTTGTCATACCCCAATATCTTAAAGATACCCATTCAAATAAAAACTTTTGTCTATAAGTTTAAGTTCTTTAATCATATAACCATCTTAACATTTTTATATTGAGTTTCACAGCTCTGTCACTCTTTCGTAACATTCCAGAAAACTTTTCTATTACTGATTTCTACTATTGTTTAGCATATACGTCTTTAATAGTCAAGATTTTGAATATTTACTCAAGATAACATCAAAACTTACAAATTAATATGTTATCACCCTCTCTACTACCTCTTCTCTACGACCATGGATAGACAAAAAGGTGGGATGGTGGATACATTAGAGACATACTAAAAGGTAAAACATTGTAAAGATTTAAATAACAATATAAATGGTTTATTCAAAGGTAATAACAATAACAATAATTTGAATGGCCTCAAAGGTCAAATGGAGGTATGTTGGAAACCAATTAAATAATCACTTGCTTATTGTTTGAGCAGTACGTTTACGAGAATGTTACTAAACGAGAAACATATCCTACAGTCGAATGGGTCAGTCTTGAAGAGACTAAACATCCCCTATTGTTGAATATTGAACAAATTATTAATCGTTATATCGGGCCTGGTATTTATGTGATGACAAAACCAGGAGCCTAATGAGCAACTATAAATTGTTACAAAGGGTGTCTGATTTACTTTTGCGAACGCAGACATAAAAAGGTTAAATTTAAATATTAATACCGCTCAGATATTTCAAACAACACGTGAGTTTGGCTTGCAATCCTTAAGTTAAACTCCCGCGTGACTATTAGATGTCTGCACAAAAAAAGAGACGTACATAAGATCCATACTTGTTAATAATTAGTCGTATAATACTTGAAACAATGCATTGTTATGAAACCAATCAATTCTAGCAAAAGATTTGGAAAAATAAAAAAGTATATTAAATTATGTTATATTAAATTTATCAATAAGCAAAAGTTACGTTACTTTAATATATACCCCATTATAATAAAAAAAAAGGAACAATACCAAAAAGGTGAAATTATTATTATTGTTAACCAGAATTTCAAGACAATTTACATTTAATACGCCAAACAACAAATTAACTAAAAATTGTGGTTGTATAAAATTTTAAGTGACATGACAGACACTAGCGCCCAAGTGGCGACAGAAATTAATAAGACTTTCACATCAAAAATTATTTTAAATCAATAAACATTTAAGTTAGCAAAGATTACTACGCCTATTCTGGCTAATACAAAATATTACTTTGGTTTGGAGTTCAAATATTAACACGCCATATATAGTTTATGTCCGTTGAATATTACGTAGAACAGTTTATCCTGATTTTGTCCAAGTGCAGACAGCACTTCTCCTGAAGCACCGAAAGCAAATAGTCGATTTTGTGTACTGACACATTGCTATATATAGGGACTCGCTGCTAGGGTAGGATGGTGGGGAATTTGAACACTTGGTCGGTGACGTTACTTCGGCCATCCTGAAGCTAGCATGAAATCACGTAGACCATCGACCAGCTCGTGGTATTAGGCAACGCAGGGATGATCATGTACGCCCGTTTTTTACATCGACCCTTCAGACCTCTTCAATCGAGACGTCTTCTGTCACAGAATGTTTCAGTGGTAGAGCACGTGTCGTTCGCCAGAGGGCAGGATAATCGCCGTCCACTGCTCGAGGGAAATCTTGGCCGGCCTATTTTTGTTTAACTTCGACCGGGGTGGTCAGATCATCTGCGGCCTCACCATAGCTCTCTTGGTCCACTCGTCAAACTAGGACGCGTCGTGTGTAGGCCCGACTTGGAGGTCGTTCCAGCCAGAAGATACAAATGGTAAATACATGAACAGTTTCATATTGCAGGGAGTTTATTCTTATTTTATATGGTTTAATAATGTTCTTGATATAGATCGAAACTACCGTGAACTACAATAGAAAAGAGTACTAATGCAGAAGGATTATTAGTCTCAGAGTGGGTAGTGTGAATCCAATAGAGCGTTTATGCGTGAAGGTTAACATGGGACTGGGTAGTATATTGTAACCCAATGCTACAAATACACTACGAATTAATGTGTATAGATCTGAACTTTTTTTTTAAGAAAAGCGTTAATTATCTAATTCCTATAAAACTTATTTGATAACAAACACATAAATTTGTGGACGGCACTAATTCAATCGGAAAACATAGGTTCACAGATTTATATTTTAAAGTATTTTCCTATCTTGATATCCCTTTAAATTTATTCAGATCACATTCGTGTGATGATACAGTACGATTTTCATAATAGCTTTCTTTATATGACGAGATCTACTTTCACGTTTTCATACTTCAAGTCATGTGATCTGTAGATGTAACTTTTGATGGATATTAACAAACCTGCTTCGGTGGACGCATGATCTAAGGCACTACTCTGTGATGGACTAGACTTCCGATGAAGGGGGAATTCTTAGTTATAATATCTGTCGGGTGCACTAAGTGTGGTTGTTACTAATTAGTATTCCACTCTCCCTTCACGTAAATGCTGGTACAATTCCTTTAAATATAACCTCCATAGTTCCTAAAACAATTAGCATAATTAGTACATAAGTGAATACCCCAAACGGAATGTACGTCGTGGTACTAAAAAGAAAGAAAGAAAATATTAGTATATATATAAAACTATTGTCAATGTTGAGCGTAAGAAAAATGGTTTGTATTTCCCAAAAGACCCTTCTTTTGAAAATCAAACTGTATTATAAATTTACTTATCTATAATATCTTTCCTCTCGTCTGGTTTCCTCGTTACTGAAATGCCTTGGTTTGATTCTCGGCCCGCTAGATGCTAGTACTAATATATTTTGTTTATGAGTGCATCTTACTATTGTTCGATCTACACGCCTTTATGATAATTATTATAAAAGAATATGGATGAGGAATGTTTTATGTATGTGACTGCTAAACACTTCTTCGTCAAAGGTGCAATATAACTTCATTTGTGAGGCGTGCATACAAAGCCTATTTTGAAGATCCCCTTGGCGACCAAGACAAGAAATGGGCTCCTCATATCGTGTGTCATAATTGTGAGGAAATGCTTGGAAACTGGACAAAAAAACTAAATGGTCTGTCTTTAGGAGCTCCCATGGTTTAGCGAGAACCCACGGACCACATAACCGACTGATATTTTTGCCTAGTGAACACGAAGGGTGTTGGCAAGAAAAACCAGCAAAAGATCTTCTATCCCAGTATCCTCTCAACAATTTGACCTACTCCTCAGTCTGTGGAACTTCCGGTTTCAGTTTTTAATGGCTTTGTCTTATCTGACGATAAATGGAGTGAACATGATCATGCAGAGCACGAGGGTTGTGATAACGAGCTTCAAGACATGTTTTTAGGATCCGATGACTCCTCATCTGTTACCAAACAGTCATCTTCACCTCAGCAGCTTAGCCAACCGGAATTGAATGACTTAATGCGTGATTTATGTCTTTCCAAGAAAGCAGCCGAGGTATTAGCCTCCAGGCTGATAGGAAAAAAGCCTACTTTATCAATCTGCCAAAGGTTTCTTATTTACGAGAGCGGGACCAGATTTTTGTGGGATTTTTTTTTCGGTAGACCAGCAGTTTGTTTACTGCTACGATTTCCCAGGTCTTCTCAGGCAATTAGGTGTTACTGCATATAGTCCAACAGAATGACGACTATTCCATGACAGTTCAAAGTGCAGCCTTAAGTGTGTTTTATAGCACAGTAGCAATATTTATGAAGTAGTTCCAGTTGCTCACTTAGTGTATTTGCGAGAAGAACACAATGACGTAAATATTGTTATTTACTTACTCAAATATCATGAGCACAACCGGGTCATTTGTGTGGACCTAAAAATGTTCAGCTTCCTCCTTGGACAACAAAGAGGCTTTAAAAAGTTTTCATGCTATCTTTGCATGTGGGACAGCCAAGCTCGAGAAAAACACTGGGCCCAGAAGTGGCCGATCAATACATCTCTAGAAGAAAGCATGCCAAACACTATGAATGACCCAATCATCACCTGAGAGAAAATTATTTTCCCCTCACTCTACATCAAGCTCGGCTTGATGAAACAGTTTGTGAAGGCATTAAATACTGATGGTGAATGTTTTCAACATATAGTTTCTGCTTTTCCTGCTACGTCTTTCAACAATATTAAAGAAGATGTGTTCAATGAACCTCAAATTCGTGCCCTTGTATGTGATGAGGAATTTGTCGGGAAGATGAATGAAAAGAAAAAGGCAGCATGGCTATCTTTCGTGGCGGTTATACATAACTTTCTTGTTAACAAAAAAGCAGATAACTATGAGGTACTCGTTATTAGGATGCTGTTGGCTTTTCGCGATCTTCGGTTCATCATGTGTGTTAAGCTCAATTTCCTTGATAATCCCCTTGATCAATTCTTCAAGAACCTTGGGGCTGTTAGTGATGAGCAGGGAGAGCGCTTCCATCAATACCTCATGACGATGGAAGAGTGCTATCAAGGACAACGGGACAAAATTATGACGGAAGACTACTGATGGAGCATCAAATGAGATTGCCCTGAGAAAGTCTACAAACGTCAGAGCTACAAGAGCAAACTCTTGCCTGAATAGGAAAAGTTTGAAGTTTGCAATCCATCCTTATCAGTTGTTCTGAATCACCCATCATCATGATGTCAAAATATATCTTAAATTAAAGTAAAGTTTATTAGTGCACACTTATATTGACTATAATGGATACATGTTTTGGATTTGACAAGTGGCACACTTATTTATCTCAGAAAAAGTTTATTTTCCTTTATTCAAACTTTAATGCATATTATGATGAACCTACACGTTTCTGTGAACACTTAGAGAATATATATACGCTAAGATGGTTATTTAAGCTTAAATGTTAGCATGCATGAACATAAATTCCTGAGATAGACCATGTCATCATGTGGAAGGCGTCAAAATTTCACGAAAAATGAAAATGTAGGATTGAAAAAAATCTAGAGCTTACAGAGAAAACTTCAAATTTGAATTCAGCACCTGCCAATCAGATAAGATTAAGTGCTGGTAAAAATGCAACAAAATGTTTGCTCCCCAGTGTAATATCTGTCAAAAGTGAGAGATATAAATCACATGACTTGACGTATGAACACGTGTAAATAAATCTAGTAGCTGTCTTAGCTGTCTTAGCCATTCCCATGGGAATTGGACTGTAGTAGATAGCCCAGTCAGTGTCTTACCAACCGTCCGGGATATCCGCATTCCCGTACACTAAATTGCTCCAGGATGATAAAGGTAGAAAATAGAGGAAATGTACCTGCATTTGCAAATATGGGGACACTTACGAGAAAGAAAAACAAACTCATTCGACATTTGAACTCCAGACATCTCAGTTGGGGGTGTACTGAGGGGGGTTTTTCCCAAAATGTTTTTCCACTCTCCCTTCATGCAAATGTGGGTACGCATGCTATAAATATAACCTACTTTATCCTTAAACCATCAGCGTAATTAGTACGTAAGCGTATAGCCTGAATGGGTAGTAAGACAAGCTACTAACAAAATTACTAAAATCTGTGTTTATTAGATGTGTAGGAGGTTACTTTGAACGTGCCAGCATATTAATAACTCCAGGTAGGTGCTTTGATGAGACGGGGATGATACCCTATGAACTATAATAACTCCCCGTCTCCCTTACCCCCACACACACCCTCTGCTGAATCAATCAGGTGGCAGAATACCGCCGTACCTGTCTCTATTGTTGGCCCTCTAGGCACCGCGTCATTCTTGCTCGCTCGCGCTTATTACGTCACTACCACCCGCGCGGACCTCTTTTGTTGCCTGCTGCTTCTTTCTAGTGACGGGGGATCCGTGACGTCACAGTGTTGTTTTATTAGTATATAAATATAGATACTTTTGAAATATTGAATACACCTAGTAAGTATTTTTTAGTATCTGAGAGAACAATGTTGTCGCTTAGGTTTGACGTAATTTATTATAGGATACAGAAAACCTTTGATTTGTATATTTAAAAACACAGTTCAATTTTATATCTATTAATATTTATGATAGTCAACATAAAAAAAGAGTTAAAAATATTCTGAAGCTATTCAACAGTAAATCAAACTGTGTGTTTGAAAATGTTTTATGTTGGTGGAGATCCAAGTTGTATAACTCTAGAATAAAGTTAGGCCAACTAAAAATATTTATATCTACTACTATCGTTATTAAATTTAGTAAAACCAATAAAACTAACCTTATAGACACCTTAGCTCATTCGGCAGTGTGTTTGTCTACTGAAATATTCAATTCCCGGCATGGATGAAACATTTTTCGTTGGTGTAATGTGGGTTTACCCTTTCATAGCGATGAATTTTCGGCTGACTACTGGATGTATATGTAGTTTAAAAAAAGTAAACAATCCCGTATTAGGTGTATAAAAATCTCAATGGTGTCTGCTCGCAATCGAGATAAACTGACCAAGCGGCCACTTTATGTTGGTGAAGATAGTATCAGTTTTTGCATTTAGAGGGTGTCATGTGAACCGCACAACTAGCCCTTCGGCCGTTAATCTTAATTATCTAGACCGGAGCTGCTACATTTCATTCAAGTAGCTCCTCAATTACTGTCTTCATGAGGTTGAGTCTGATTCTGTTCCAGACCCACTGCTTCACAGACAAATTTGGAAGCACCGAGGATCAAACCAGGTGCCTCTCGATCTGTAGACAACAACTCTGGCCACTATAACACAGAAGCGGTCATTAACAGGTATATATGTTTTTAAAATGCTTTTTGTAGCCGATTAATAAAATACCGTAATGCCAATACTTACAGATTTAACTTTTACAAAACATATTTATTAATTTTAGGTCATGTTTTTCAAATTATCTGAGAGATATCAGTTATTGATTTTTCTCAGATATACTTAATCAAATAATTATTAATTGAATAGACTAAAATAACAGAGGATTGATTTTTATAGTTTGTGGCCGTATATATATATATATATATATATATATATAATAAAATTACCTAGGCCCATTAAATATTATTGAGGAGCCAACTAACCTTCGGATTGAATACTAAACACACATATATACATACACACACATATACATACAAACATACATACATACATACATGCATACATACATACATAAATGCATACATATATACATACATACATACATACATACATACATACATACATACATACATACATACATACATACATACATAATATACATCCATCCATCCATCCATACAGACACATACATACATACATATATACATACATACTATATAAATACATACACACATACATATATACATATATACATATATACATACACACATACATACATACATACATACATAGATACATATATACATACATACATACATACATACACACATACATACATACATAGATACATACATACTATATAAATACATACACACATACATACATAGATACATACATACATACACACATACATACATACATACATAGATACACACATACTATATAAATACATACACACATACATACATAGATACATACATATATACACACATACATATATACATATATACATACACACATACATACACACATACATATATACATACATAGATACATACATACTATATAAATACATACACACATACATATATACATACATACATACATGCATACATAAATACATATATACTATATAAATACATACACACATACATATATACATACATACATGCATGCATACATTCATACATACATATATGCATACATACATGCATACGTACTGTACATACATACATACATACATACATACATACATACATAAAGCGGTTACTAATACACGGATAAAATGTACTAGTTAAAGGTCAAGTAATTGATAATTTTGTATGTAGTATGTTCGACATTGAAAATTATAGAATTTCGGTATTTTGGACGGGACAGGAAATAAATGGAAGCTGTTTACAACAAATACTTGAAA
>CABFOW010000982.1:0-52079 GCA_902141385.1 Timema californicum
GTATGGCGTTGGGCGTAGTGACTGCCTGCGTTATAGATGGAATTATGACAACCCTGTTGCCAAAAAGTAAAGGTGTTTTATACCACGCTATGGACATTTTTCTGGCCAACTAGTTCAACTATTGTTATGAATTGTCAGCACTCTCTTGTAACATTTCCAGTACGTTACTTCATACATGCTAATCCAGCAATTTTAGCACGTGCGTCCACACGAGTTATGTAAATCAAAACAAATACTAAAGCATTTTAATATTTAATATTTTCCGTAATTTAAATTTTAAAAATGTTGTTTTCCACCATATTATGTTATAAATAATATAATCATGTAATTTAAAGTAGCTAGAACTTTCTCGCATTTAAATTAGTAATGACAGCGTTTAACTTGTGTTCTATCAAGAACTAGATTTTGTACCCGTTCTTCTCATATGTAATCTATAAAGTACCTTTTTTTTTGTTATAGTATATAAAATTAGCCACAGAAAAAAATAAGCAAATCTTAAACTACGTTTGAATATTAATCCTTTTTTGGTTTCATTTCGTTTCATTTCTTACAAAACGTGAAAGTAGTCAAAATAAATATATAATACAAACGTGCTTTAAAATCTGACATTTCTCGTGAAGATTAGGTTATAGCTCCTCGAATATACACAATACGTTAAACTCTTGCCTATTGATGCTAATAAAAAAAAGAAATAAGAATGCTACAGCATAAATGTTTGTCAATGAGTCAATACAAATTAAAGTTATATGGAAACAGATTACAGTTTATTTAAGGAATTATTCATTTTCAATGTTTCTGGTCTAAGCCTATCAGATATTTTGAATCCACCATAGTACATTTTTGTTCTTTGGACTTTTATAGAGAGCATTTTCTTGTGACATATTTGAATTTAAAAATTTACATTTCTATGATATTTATAAGTGTTTGAATAACTCATGCGAAAATACAAAACCAAGATTATATCAAATAAAATGTTATACATCCGGCTGCACTTTTTATATAATTTATTATTTTTTAATATAGTAACCTCTATAATCATAAACAAAATTTATAAACCAATAAATTTAAAAACAATATTTGATGTGAAACATTAATCAGTCCATAAACTGAGTGCACAAATAAAAGTAATTCATATAAAACACAATATTTGCGTATGGGTGATCATAAGATATGAGAAAATAAATTTTATACAATTTTGCAGTAGTATATCTGTAAAAAAGATCATCATAGTTTAACAAAGAGTAGCCCTATAATTGAAATACAAAATAACTCAGGCACATAGGAGAGTAGTTCATAATTGCCGTAAAATTTTGAGTGTCTGTTTCCTTTCATTTGTTTGGTGGGAGGAATGCGTAGGCTACTGGAATTAACAGCTGTCCAACTTCACCCTTTGAAACCTGATTTTCCTCTAACCTAAGCAAACCTAACTTAGCCTAACCTACCCTAAAAGCTCAATGCCACTAACTTGAAAGCTACGTTAAGGCTGCTTGCGTGATTTGTACAGTTACTACCGAAATAAACACAGACCCCTTGTGCTGTTCTGGAGAAGAAACACTTGCGCGATTTGTACAACTGTACACTTGCGCTGTTTTGTGCCTGCTCTATTTTACGATCACGAGGTTGCGCTGTTATGTACCTGTACTGTTTTGTACGCGTGCTATTCGGGGCAGCAACCGGGATTTAAGCACCAGCTGAATAACTAACATGCACGAGTACTACTTCTTTATATCGAACAAAAATCATTTAGCTACAATCAACCATTTTATGGTTTTATCTGTATTTATTAAGGTGTGAACGAAGGGAGCGCAAGTATTTTTACAGATTTTATAGCATTTAATTTTTTTTGCCAAATTAAATCAAATATGTATCCAGTAGCAACGTAGAGATTAGTTTTCTGCACATGATAATATCAACCTATCTTGAATATCTGTCAAGGGTGGAATTTTGTCAAAACTTTTTAAATAAAGAGAAAAAGTTTTGGCAAAATTCCAGGACACCCTTGACAATATTCAAGATCTGTTGATATAAACATGTGCAGAAAACTACACTCTATTTTGCTACTGGAGAACTATTTGATTTACTTTGGACGAAAAATTTCCTTTCTATAAAAACTGTAAAAATACTTGCGCTCCTTTTGGCCGCGCCTTAAACTAGTGATCCGCATCTGTACAGTAGCCCCGTGACTTTTTTGGTGCTGACTGACAGCTGACAGCTTACAGCTGACAATTTTGAAAAGTTACCAGACCAAATTATGTACTCCTACGCCGAACCATATAATCTGCAAAAATATGGGTTTAGAAGCTGTCACTTCTGACGGTCAAATTTTAGGTATATACCTAAGTGATGACTGTCAGAAGTCAGCTGTGAGCTGTCAGTCATCACTGAAACCTCCTTTGTATGAATTGTAGAACTTTAAGAAAACCAGTATTTAATTGGTTCATTGTATTTATTTTAATGTTAGTGCTTTAAACAGTTTAGTAACACTTGAAGTACGACTTGGACTACATTCAGTAATAGTACACGGTAATTTTCAGCACAGCTGTTTAAAGGTTGGTCGTACAAAGATGAATGCTAGCGGATCACTGATCCAAGCAGGACTGACTGAACTGAGTTAACTGACTGCCTTGATTGAACTAACGTCAATCAACTTAACAGGGTTGAACTCGCGTCCCGCCCGCGTGGACGGTAGAGGAATACACTAAGTGACCTGCCCTCTTTTGTCAAACACGGCGGGTTCACAGTTCAACCGCGCGGGTAATACGTAGAGTGTGACGTCACACTCTACATCAGCAAAGAAGCCATGAGGCTACTGAAGGTAGGTGGACTAATGCGTCACTATCGTAACAGAATGGATTGCTGGATCTAGGGAGATCAGTGTTCGATTCCACGGTCGGGTGTACTGAGGATGTTTTCCCCCCTTTAAATTGCCAAACCTGGACCACGGATGATACTGATAGTATTGCTGGAATCCAAGTGTTCAATCTCTATAGGATGTATTGTGACGTTCCATCACATTCACAGGTGAATTATGCTAAATTAAATTAAAACCAATGCTTTTACATCCTATTTTATTAAGTTGGATCGCCAGAGCACACCAGTAGCAAACAACATTAATAATTCACATTCATGTTAGACTGGTCTGCTGATGACGGAGAGATCGGGGTTCGAATCCTGGTCGGGTCTATTGAGGGTCGTTTTTCCTACATGCTTTCCCACTCTCCTTCCACGCAAATGTGGGTCTCCTTCCTCTAGATCTCTTCCTCTTTCGTCCCTAACCAATTAGAGTAATTATCAAATATGCGTATAACCTAAACAGGTAGTAAAACGCGTTTATTATTAAAACGTTTAAAAGTTATGAAGATAGATTCTGTAAAACCGAAATAATCAAAATATATAATTTGTTGATTTTTAAAACAAATTAGATATTTCATACTTACTTTATTAGTAACAACCAATGCTTTTACATCCTATTTTATTAAGTTGGATCGCCAGAGCACATCAGTAGCAAACAACATTAATAATTCACTTTCATGTTAGACTGGTCTGCTGATGACGGAGAGATCGGGGTTCGAATCCTGGTTGGGTCTATTGAGGGTCGTTTTTCCTACATGCTTTCCCACTCTCCTTCCACGCAAATGTGGGTAAACTTCCTCTAGATTTCTTCCTCTTTCGTCCCTAACCAATTAGAGTAATTATCAAATATGCGTATAACCTAAACAGGTAGTAAAACGCGTTTTTTATTAAAACGTTTAAAAGTTATGAAGATAGATTCTGTAAAACCGAAATAATCAAAATATATAATTTGTTGATTTTAAAAACAAATTAGATATTTCATACTTACTTTATTAGTAACATTTGCTTCCTTTTTATAATAAGCAATATCGGTTTAATTAGTCTTGGAAACTGAGAGAAGACTTAAAAACAACAACAAAAAAAACTCTGGATGTCTTTGATTACCAACTACATATAAAGTTTAACTTTGAACTTTGTTGGGAAAATAATCCGGTTACAATTTACTAGCCAAGGCAAATTTATTTTTAGACTCTATGAAATAAATTATTTATTGAGAACCAATACATTAAAACGTTTGATTACTGTACCATAATGCTCTTCATTAAACAATAGTAGATTTAAAAGGGACATGCATAATCCATATCATGGCTTTACGCAGTAAATTTCTATTTTCATAGCTTGGATTCCATGCTATAGATTGAACTGCTTTGATATGATTATTAATAATATTATATAGTGGGCTACAACAGTAAATGTATTAAGAATGTAATGTACTACTGAAAAGAATGTAAAATAAATCATAGATTAATCTGAAAAAAATCAAAATATTTCTTTCAAATAAAATTTATGAAATAGAGATAATTCTAAAGTAGTTTGTTAATTATATTTTAAGCAATTAAATACTTTTATTTTATAAAAATATTTAAGTTTAGATGTTTTATTAAAATTTAAGTTTATTAAACAAATTATAGTATATATTTTAAGTTTATTTATGACCAAGCAACTAAATTTCTTTAGTGACAATATTAACCTCATTTTTGAAAACATTTAATACAACATTAATGAAGGTTGTGCCAAGGGCGAACCAATAATTGAAGTCATTTATAAAAAAAAAAGTTCCAGCAGTAGTTAAAAACTACAGTATTAAAATGTTTCTATTATTTTTTTAATTGGATTTCAAGGGAGCCATAATTTTATAATTTAGTTCACATCAAACTATCTGTACAGTATTTGGTACAAAACAAACTACATTATTTTTATTAAATTATATATACTTACCTCAATCCTGCAGCCAATATAATCTAACTATTTTAAGAATATTTTTATTTTTAACTGTATCAAATTTTCCTTATTTCATTCAAATTCTAAACTAGTATAATTTCAGTATTTAGGAACTAATTAATATATTATTATTTTGTTTTTTTAGCTCACTCAAACACGGCTTAAGGTAGGCACAGCTTTTAAAATGGTTTGGTAATAATTGTTAATTAACCCGAATCAGTAGTCACACGATCTAATTCTATACTGAATTTCTGCTGATGAGGAAACCTGTGATCGAATCCCAGTTGGGTGTAATGAGTGTGTTTATTACTAAGATTGTGTCTCCCTCTACAAAATACTGGTGCATTTAATCTGGTAACCTACTTTCTCTTTACCTATTCCTTAACGTAATTATTGTGTGCTTGTAGCCTGAACGGCTACTAAGTCATGCTAAAAAAATAACTTTTGAAAAGTGGAACAAAGCATCAAAACACACTTGCGAGAAAAGTGTCATATTAATAATGAATGGCAGAGAAATCTACACGGACTTTCTAGCTCCATTGTTTGAAAATGGAAATATTTACTCAACACTTGTAATACAGTATATCTGAAACAGAATAATAACCATACATAAGCAAACCCAAGCAAAAATTGAACTATACTTATGTAAAACATTTTTGATTCTTGGTTTGAAATTTTATAATTTTATTTTTAAAGAATCAAGGTTCCTCATTTATATATTTGGTCCAATAACAAATATCGATATTGGGTCTCCAAGGGTCAACACTTCGTCTTAAAATTTAAATTTCATTTTAAAATGTTCGGTATTTTAATAAGGTTTGCTTATCTTATGATTTATACATTAGTATTAAATTCATCCTTTATATATTTAAACCAATAAAAAAAAGGTAAATATTGACTATTGAGTCTAAAATGATAAAGAGAGATCATTGTTGACTAAACATTTCCCCTAAAAGCTTAAAGAAAAAAGAACATCAACTTTTTGAGAGACTTACTAATATTTACTTACTATATGGAATTGAAGAATTATTGCGTTTAAACTTAAGTAGTATTTATTCACGACTAAAACTCACAAAATTGAATTAATATAATATTAATTGCCAATATCTAAGAAACTATTGGTTTGATAAAAATAGGTCTCCAATAAAGGTTTTGTATTTTTAATAGTACTAACATTTGGCAACGATAAGTTATTTAGTATCTCAAATAGTTGCTGAGATATGGAAATTTCCGCTTCTGTTAGCTGCCATTAAAGCCATTTTTATGGGAAAATATATAAATTTTATTTATAATATTAATCAACGCAAAGATACCAATTTTAATCAAAATAGCCTGAGCCGATTTCGAGAAAACCGATGTTTTCTCTTTTCGACCTTTTTTAAACTAATACAATATTAATTTCAGGGTCAGTTAGACAAATTGCACTGTAAAACCACTCATCACCTCGGGATTTTTTATAGGGTCGAAATACTTCACCTTCAGTGTTCGAAAAGTTAAAAAAATTATATATATTATATTATATAATTATATTTGCATATAGAAATAAAAATATTTTTATTATGAATAGACCTACATACATGCAATGATTCATATCTCAAATAGGGAGATATGATTTAGAAAAAAAAGGGAATTTACACATCAGACCGGAGCCTTTAAAGTCATTTTGACGAAAAATTGAGAGTAGCCATTTTGTTTGTAATATTGATCAATGTTTAGAAATTAAATTTAATTAGAATTGTTAGATCCGATTTTGATTTTTGAAAATCTCTTTTTGCCTATAAGGAAACTATTCTTAATTTTATGGTTAAATATCCAATTCCAAAAAACCCTCGGGGCAACCCTTTTAAAACCCTAGAATCCAAGATTTATCCCAATCGATAACATTTCTTAAGGTCTACTCTTAGGTAGAGAAATACAGACAGATGGAGAGAAAAACACACAGATAAACAGACGAAAATTTATAAAACACTTTTTGGGATTCGGTGGGACTAGAATCGTCGAAATTCATCAAAATATCGACTTCGATTTTTTTGACGATCACAATACTTTCTCTACCTGTAAGGTTAAAAAATAAAAAGTTTTGAACGAAAAAAACTGTGACTATTAGATTATATTACTACTGTACTTTGTAGCTAAACTTGATTTAGGCTCAGTCCTCACTTAAAACACAATAATTTACAAATGAATAATATGTAAAGAGTATACCTATTTTTGATACTTGAACAAAACTTTAAAATTGAAAAACAGTCTCGATAGGTTTACAATCACCAAAATTCTTGTTTTAATACAATTGAGAATATAGATTAGTTCTTAAAATAAAACTGATAACTCAATTCCACTCTAGATAATTAAATATAAATATCTCATGATAAATATTCTTTGATAAGATTATACGACTCTAATTAGTTTATAAATAGCAACGTTTATTTTCCTTGACAATTTTTGTTTTTACTTAAAACTGCTGACAGAATTATATAGTCTACTTATTTATGAACACAGGCAAGCTTTGAGTGAGAGGTTCACTAAACTGGTTCTGACCTGGAAAGTCGAGTTTCAAAACAATCGACTAGATTGGGAAGTAAGAAACGAGGCTAGGGGGGAACCTCTTCAATATTAAACCCTATCCATTCTACATGAAACTGTTGCTACAACTAATTCGTCAAAATGATACCTATTCAATCAGAAACTAATAGAAATAGTTCAGGACAGTATCAACAATAAGAACGGGGTAGGGTTTGCGATAAACAATGATGACATATCTCTATATTACTCCAATATTATTTTACTATAATTGTATTTATATATTTTATCAAAAGTAACAGTCAAAAACCACATAACGTGACGTATGAATATATGAAAGTTGTTTCAGTAAAGTTTTAGCCATCAGATGTATTTCCTATGTTCGTCTTGTATTTTTTCCTAATTTTACATTGGTCTTCCTCAGACCTGAAGATGACGTTTATACGTTGAAACATGTAGTCAAGTCAACCTTCCTTTTGGCGTTCAAGGCTGGAACTAAATATCAGCTAAGGAACGTTTATATATTCAACAACTTTTATTTAACATGTATTTCCTATTCTAAATAATTTCGTTTCTTTCTTCCAAGTTTTACTCGTATAATTAATGTCTATAACCTCTATTAAACAATTTTCTGCCTTAAAATTCCTTGTTCACTTTCATTGGTTACAGTTTTAACTCTTCTTTTGACAATTGTGAATTTAACAACAGTATTACCTTAAAATGTTAATTATTTTTAATTCATTACTATACCTAATATATCTTTCTTTATAATGTTTTAAACATTTAATCTGTAACCTTAGAATATGTGATTTTTCATTTGTATTGTATTCTTGTTCTAATTTTAATGTGTTTACTGTATTTTAACCCTATTGTTCTTTTTTCTACTTTATTTCACACTCTTTAATAGGATTTATAATGTTATAAAGTTTTCATTATTTATAGTCTTACTATTATTCTGTTGTTCAATCTATCTTCGCTTCTATATTGATGTAACCATATATTATATTCAGACTTGCTATAATCTGTATTTCATTTAATTTTCTAAAGGTTCTTTTCTTAAAAACTCAATATGCTTTTTTGCTAATTAAATTTCATGCTGTCTTTAACTTCTACCTAATATTTCATATCACTTATTATCTTTTCACTTTTAATTGGATCCTCTTGTTATTGTTTACTAGGCGTTCCTTTGAATGATTATTATTCCTAATAGAGTTTAAATACTTTAGGTAGTGTTGAAATACATGGCAGTTGTTTAGGACTCACGTCATTTTTAAATAAGCCTCTCATCTCGTGCTCAGAGATCCTGGCTACAGATCCAGAGGTTTTGGGTTTGATTATTGGCACCTCTATTTTCTTCTTTCACGCAGTGATCCTAGAATGGAGTAGAGCTCAGCTTCAAGGAGACTTATGAAGAGATACTGGAACTTAAAAGTTTCTGTTATGGTCTAGAAAACTTATATTAACAAACGGCTATAGGGTTTGCTGTGCTGACTACATGACACCCTCTATCAGTAGAAATTGGCGCTATCTTAGTCAGCAGGTGGTGGCAGCTTGGACAGTATAGCTCGATTGTGGGGTGATACCATGAAGGGTGTTTTTAAATTATTTTGTAATTTTAAAGCATTCTTAAATGGAGGTATAAGGTATCAACATTAAAATCTCTGCATCTTAAGTTTTATAATGCATAGCAAAAAAAAACCTAACAAAAATTAGGTGATTACTAACGACGTTTTACGCAAAATTTTGCCTTTGTGGGTTTAAGTAAATCATGTGAAACTTAGATCTGGCTTTCTTCAAACAAATTAGGTCATTTTTAATAGGGTCACAAAATAACATATATACATTTATAATTGTGTTTGTACTGTATGTATGCAAACTTTTCAGAAAGACGTAAAAAGTTAGCAATGAGAAACCTATACTTAAAACATTATTCAATAGGTAATGAATTAGGTAAATTAAATTTAAAATGACATACTAATATTATACACAGTAAAAAGTGAAAATAAATAACTAAAGCATAATTTTCTTCATTGCAAGATACGTTATATCCGTCTCCATCTTACGAAAAAATCTTAAATTGCTATAGTTGAAGCCTGATATAGTGTATTTTACTCTTGAATTAGTTACGACTGGCAGGGATTTGATTTCATCCGGAACCTTGAAAGGAAAATTGGGTGTAGTTGCAACAATATTCTTTCCGTTTTAGTTTACTTTCAATCCCTTATTTCGGAAAATTATAGTAAATTACCTCTTAGCATCCTTCCTCCTACAAAGCTCTAAAAATAAGTCAATAAAAACGTTTTATATAAATAATAGGTGTCGTGCTCCTCAGTAATACTTTTAATAAGACTCTTAAGTCGCTAAAAACTAGTGCTGTGGTCTTAAAACTTTTTAAAATAATGTATAACCTTATAAATCATAGATTAAAAATGGCAAGGTATAAGGATATTTATTTTCTCAGGATCTGTATATTTGGGTGTATATTGCACATGTGCAAATTGTGTTCAATTTATTAATTATTGTCATAAACTGGTATAGCAACTAATCTGAGCTCTGCATCGCTAGCAATTAATAGTTTTTGATCTTCAGGATTCACACAAAGACATTTTCTGGTTAATAACAGCTATTTTACGACGTACATATTATACTCTAAGAGCACGGTTGGAAAAATAACTTTTTTTAACTTAACATTGATATCATTTACTGTGACTCAGTGTGGAGTGTTGCCAGGACAAACTAAGTTTGCTAAATCTGTACCTGTAATATCTTCTCCCCCGGTATAAACTTCTCAAACGCACCACAGGAAGAAAACTTATATCACAATTGTACGAAGATATGTATAATAACACAGAGGGTAAAATAAACAACTGCATAACTTGATAACATGGAAAACATATTTTGTAAGCAACCCTTATACTCTTTACCATTGGGTTAGGCTAGGTTAGGTGTAGCCATATGGAGCTCAGAGACTACAAAACAATAGTACGCTTTTGATACTCTCTCAAGTAGGTACATAAATTGTGCGCTTTCGGAACGTGGCCGCTAACCCTTACACCCCATAACCCACCTCAGTGGCCAGTTGACCAATCGTGTATGAGCTTCGCGTCATGTCTAATGTATTTCCGATGAGACTAGAACAATGAGTGTCTTACTGAGTAATGATAACATCTCATTGGTACAGCTTAGACAAACTCTGCTTAACCTGGCAACACTCCAAGCCATGCCACTTTTTAAAGATGAAAATATGTTATAAGTTGTTATACATTTTATCAAAGGGGATGGCTGCAGATCACATGTGAATGTATGAAAACAGTTTTAATAGTTTTTGAAATTGTTAGATATTGTTCTTATTAATTAATCGATTTAACAGATACACGCCCTGATGACCACGCAGCCGGAATTATTACTATACTACCATTTCACTTGTTCGTCAATGACGAGAAGTCTGTGGTTCTATTCCAGGCCAGGCTATCTAATAGGATTACGATTTCCTCTTCTTTTCTTCACGTTAATTACAATGAATTTCCTTTAAGACATACTCATTGTTAACTCATAAATTAAAGTTGTATTGAATCTGAACACAAGATATTGGCATGAATAAATAAAACATTGTTCCAAAGCTACACTTAGTTTAATTTTAACAATATTGCAATTTAACAAATTCTCGAATATTTGTTATAAGCATTGAAGTATTTGACCAGATACATGTTTTTTTAGAATCACATCTTACTACTTGTTCAGGTTATATGCATAATATGTAATAATTACTCTAGTGAGTTATAGACGAGGAAGGTTGAAATTAAAGGAAGTGTATCAGTATTTGCTTGAATGGATAGTGAAAAATAATTTTGGAAGAACCACCTTCAGTAGAACCGACCAGGATTCGAACCCTGATCTCTATGTGATAGGCAGTATAATCTAATACAAGAGTGACGTTTAAGACCATTCGACCACCTAAACAGGTTAAGAAACATTTCACATGAAGATAACACTTCATAGCCAAATAACGCAGTGTCCATGACATATGTTCCAATTTATTAGGATTACTGTGTTCAGAAAATTAAATTTACTGAACGAATATTGTTTTATTTATTTTCATTAAAACATTTCTATCATCAGTAGAACTGAAAAAAAAATACGGACCCCTCTATCTCACCTTAAGTTTAAAATAGTATTTGTAATTTACGCACAGCTAAAATATAAATTTTAAAATTTCACCTTTATCTTATATTGTAATAGTTCGTTATCACAGATAGTTTCATAATGTTAATTCTGATTAATAGCCTAAAAGACACAATCTGATTGTGTCTTCCTCCCCCCAACCCCCACCCTATTATCTTTTATGACCGTGAAAACAAGCTTCTTTATACGTCTAGCAATATGTACAAGCACGCCCGTCATAAACCTTTAAGCTATTGCCAGACATTGACATCAATTTGTCACTCTTGTTCATTAATTCCAGATAAAAGGATACATAGACATATAATCTCAATTTATTATACAAACAACCGTCTTAAAAACTGAAATATTAAAATTATGATAGCTTATTTCCAAAATAGGTTCAAGTGAAACAATTCAGTAATTTATTCTCTCCACGCGGTCGAAATAGCTGGTTTGTAATATATTTTAACAAGTATATGATCTATATATAGCAGTGATCTCCAACTGGCGGCCAACAAGCCGCATTTTTTTTCCGACCCCCAAAGTTTCTTGGAAAAGTAATCTAATGTAATAGAATTGATATTTCTTTCAGGGAAACGGAAGGTTTTGACTTGCGTGGGTAAAATCCATGAAAGCTCCAAGTTATGTTCATAGAGTAATAAATTCAATTGCTTGTATATCTGCGTGAATCTTATCTCCTTCTACCTCAAAGCCGATAATGGTGAGGCCCACATTTTATGCCTCATCCACACTCTCGTCTCGCCTCGCCTCACCTCGCCTCGTCACGGGTTTGTGTCAGTCTTTAGTGGCCGAGTCAAAAGACGCAAGTCATGAGTCCGAGTACCCCTCCCACTTCCACACTCTCGGCCAGTCACTGCCCTTGCCCCGAGTGTTAATAATAATAACAATAATAATAATATTTAGCACTGCGTCTTACTACCCGTTTGGGTTATACACTTTAAGTACTAATTACTCTAATGGATTAGGAATTGGGAAGGTTGAATTAGAGGAAGTGAACCCGCATTTGCGTAGAGGGAGAGTGGAAAAACATTTAGGAAAAACCACCCCCAGTTCACCCGACCGAGATTCGAACCTCGAGCTCAACACGACAAGCGCGTTAGCCAACTACGCCACCGAGGTGGGTCTCGAGAGTTAACACGTGGCACGTCATCAAATTTAATTCAATTAATCTTTATTAATTTAAATCTTGTTTTCTTTAAATTTTTAGTTAATATTTTTTTTAATCATAAGTGAATGGACAAATGAAAGAATACTCCAATTCTTTGAACTATTCGAAGGTGAACCCGTTTTGTAGAAATCAACACATAAATTCCACAAATATAAAAATTAATTAGAAGATAGGTAAACATAGTATTATAATAGGTTAATAAATACAAAGCTGATGAAGCAGCAATTTTGACATGCTCCATTATAAACATTAAAACTAAGACTGTACGACAGGTGCTGTGGAATAGAGGCGAATGTGTGGAGAGTGTCTCTCGTCCTCCCTCGACTCGCTCAGTCTTGGCGAGAGAGTGGAGAGTGTCTCTCGTCCTCCCTCGACTCGCACAGTCCCAGCGAGAGAGTGGAGAGTGTCTCTCGTCCTCCCTCGACTCGCACAGTCTCGGCGAGAGAGTGGAGAGTGTCTCTCGTCATCCCTCGACTCGTACAGTCTCAGCGAGAGAGCGGAGAGTGTCTCTCGTCCTCCCTCGACTCGCACAGTCTCGGCAAGAGAGTGGAGAGTATCTCTCGTCCTCCCTCGACTCGCACAGTCTCGGCGAGAGAGTGGAGAGTGTCTCTCGTCCTCCCTCCACTCGCACAGTCTCGGCGAGAGAGTGGAGAGTGTCTCTCGTCCTCCCTCCACTCGCACAGTCTCGGCGAGAGAGTGGAGAGTGTCTCTCGTCCTCCCTCCACTCGCACAGTCTCGGCGAGAGAGTGGAGAGTGTCTCTCGTCCTCTCTCGACTCGTACAGTCTCGGCGAGAGAGTGGAGAGTATCTCTCGTCCTCCCTCCACTCGCACAGTCTCGGCGAGAGAGTGGACGAGGCAATGACTCGTGTATTCAATTGTGGCCTTAGACCCCTTATAAGTTGGATTTTTTTTTCAATAAAGATGTTTTTTTGTGTGGGTTAAATTCAACTTTGAACCAAGCTCATTAGAAATAAATATTTTTTGCAGTTTATCTACTGTAAGCTTTACAAAACATATTTTTCTCTTAACATCTTAAACTGTGAGAACTTATTATGTAAAATTCAAAGATCATTATTAAATTATAGTTCAGATTTCTTAAAACAAGTTTTAAAACTTTTATAGAATTTTTCAAAAACCTACATATATTAATTTTGAGCCGCCTCTTACTAACCCATGCAAGATACCCGCATATTTACACTATTTTAGTAGGGATAAGGAACGTAATTTGTATTAGAAATGTACTCTCATTTACTTGGAATAGGAGAGGAAAACCATTTAGTTAAAACCACCTATAGTACTCCCTAACGGGATTCAAACCCTGGCCTTCTTGTTAACAGTGATTCAGACTAGGTAAACAAACTAGGTAGGCTAACTTTCGGTCCACGTGGCCATCGATGTGGGTGTTATAGAAGAGAGAGAACCGTTTACCAACGTAATTTATTAGTATAAAAGTATCCTTTTATATTCTAAGAACTTACTATGACGGTATGTTTGCCACAAGGGCTATACCATATACTTATTTTAATGAGGTGGAAGAGTAGAGTAATTAAGAAGAAGAGCAACAGCTCTCATTAGAAGAAAGGATTTAAATCCATTTCCCCTCCTCTCCTAATCCAACCTTCTTCCACTTCCTACATCCAACCCCACCCCATTCTTTGTCGGGATACTTTATCACCAAAAAACTTAAAGAAACTTTCCCACAAGATAAAAAGCAAAAAATAAAAAATCTTCTTTTAGAAAGTTGTTTTTCCACATATATACAATTTTTATGTATGGTAGCTACTGATTTTTGTATATTTGATTTAAAACTCAGGAAACCGTAATGGGTGGAACGTAAACTTAATGTCAAGCTTATTTAGTCTTGTTTGACGGTGAAGGAGGGTTGGTGTTCAACTCTCGGGCAGATGTACTGAGAATGTTTTTAGTTTTCAACGTTCTATTTACTCAAATAAAATAAATTTTCTCCAAATTCTACTTTCCTTATGCTATCCCATTAGTGTATTAATTGGTGGATATTCCAGACCGATATAAGGACGTGCGGCTATAAACTAAAGTCTAGATGATGAATTCTAAACATTTATTCTCAAGATTGGAACATTTTGAATGTTAAAAAAAATCCCGCTGCTATATAAAAGAGGGATTAAAATTGCTGACACTGTAAAAATAATATATCCACCTAAGAGACCATATTAAGTTGTATTTTGCCTTTAATTTATTAATCTCTAATTGACATAAAAAACAAAGACAATACAAAAAAAAGTTAAATCTACGGTAGTGTAGTAAAAAGTTAATTAAATCAATATATTCATTATAATAATATTGCTTAATCTAAAGCGGTTCAGTAAAGTTTTCAATACAGTATGAACCAAAATTAATTCGTTATTTAAAATTTTTAAATGTATGTTAATATAATTATTTACTCTAAGCACAAAATAATTTAATACTAGCTGCAAGTTCCCGTCGTTGCCTGGATATAAAACCAACCACTACTATGTTAAAACTATCATCGGTACATAGCATCACTTTCGTGTTCTACTGGAATTCCGGTGACAGGGAGATCGGGGTTAGAATTTTGGTTGGTTGTAAGGCCTGATGAGGCCTCTCTCTCATTCTATATATATATATATATATATATATATATATATACATATACATATATACATTCTAGGAAGTGGAAAGAACTACTTTAAATTCCGCCTTCCTGATTTCTACTCCATTAGCGCAATTAATGAATGAGAATAACTTTAAGAAGCGCTGAAAAAATAACGTATTATACAGCATATACTGATAGTGAGAAATATTGAATACATTTTATAAATAACAAAATTGCATTCATGGAATTCAAGTGTTATATAAACAAGTAAAAATAAACGCCCGAAGTATAGCTGTTAACGCACATTACCTATATTCCTACTTCAAATCTTTAGATTCATAATATAATGATACAAACGCTAATGTTTTCTTAAGTGCGTAAGACTATACCAAATTTAACCTCTGTATTCTTTAAATTTGTAGACTATGCTACCCTAACTAGTGGTCCAGACTTATGAGACGTCAAACTTTAAAAAAATATACATAGTGAGCTATTCAGAGCTTAAACTCTTTTACCGCTTGACTTCCGTTATGGATAACTCAAAAATCAAGAAATATATGTAAAGGAAATTTGAACTCTCATTTTAAAAAATATGATGGTGTGCATTTACGAGATAGTAATGATATATAGGGATAAATATATAAAAATTAAAGTTAAATAGTTTAAAGCTTATACCAATGATCAATCGTCCAAAGGTGTAAAAGCATGTCCACACTCATAGACACACTCACGCGGCGGTCTATGGACAGATCGCGGATTTTGTCTATATACAATCGCGAACAAACCTCAAGGTGATATAACGACGTTGTCCCGCGTCCGCACCTTAGTTTAGTCTCCGTAACACCATGAACGAAGTTTCTGCCTGTGGCATCGCTGCTTATGCGATAATAATAGTAAATGATCACAAAAAAAATGGTTAAAAGAAAATGTTGGTGGACATGGAACCTTTTTTCTGATGGCCCTAAATTTGGGCTCTATTTTCTATAAAGATTGAAACTATAAGATGGTTCAGGTTTTAGAAATTTTAATCGTTTAACTACCTCAAACTTCGAAGAATTTCTTCAGCAAAGTATCAAAAAAGAAATACGAGATTTGAAAAAACCATACCAGCTTCTCTCAGGTTGGCAAGCTGGACTGAGACTTAATAGTTTTTGTCTATCATACATCCACACTAGGAAATGTTGTGCAACTGGTTTCAAGTTTCCCGCCTTGGATGGGAGACCACAGGCCTGTGATTTTGGTCAATAAGGATTTGCAGAGCACCCTTTTAGTTTCCCTTCAATCCAGAGACAATCGTGGACCATTGTCTATAGATACGAGAGGCACGATTTTGTATATGAGTGCGGACTTACCTTAAAGCTCTAAACATGAATGTGTAAACATACAAAATAGTATTCCTGAGATGCACAGTCTGAGGATGTATACAATAAGTATTTAGGCCCAAACAAGATTTCAGCTTTCCGGGTTTCTTAGTTTTGGAATTCTTGTCTCTATGGACACACACACACACATACCTACTTACAAATATATGTTAGATTTTATTTATATGATAATTAATTTGATCAAATCTGGTCATTATCTAAGTGAAAAATTACTAAATTTACTTTCATATATTCATACGACACGTGGTAAATTCTATAGCTCTCAAATATAACATATTGTACTTATTTTAAAAATTACTCTCTAGGTGTTTGAATATATTTAGAATGTAGCATGTTATACCAGTTGTTTAACATGTACTATAAAAATATCATATATATAATTAACACAATTAATGCAAGAGTTAATATATTCTAATAATGCGTGGCAGATTTAACTCACTGTGTATTTATGTTGCCGGGAAACGCCCAAACTGCCAATGCCGGGATTATCTGTCTTACTCACAAGCCCCGCTTCGAAGAAATGGCTGAGATGTTCTTTGGATTTCACACCATCAAAGAAAGCTAGTGGTCAATCAGCAAAATTTCGCAACTCAATCCCCTTCCCTCCTTAGATGTCCAGATGCTAACCTGTCCTCGAGTTCGTCAGTTCTGTTACTATAAAATCTTCATTCCTCGCTTCACACACACACACATATATATATATATATATACTCATATATGTGTGTGTATATGTATTAATATATTTTATTTAATAAATTCGACGGAGGAAGAACTAGGACGTAGCTCTACATCGCCGAAACACACACATATATATATATATATATATACACATATATATGTGTGTGTATATGTATTAATATAATTTATTTAATAAATTCGACGGAGGAAGAACTAGGACGTAGCTCTACATCGCCGAAGAAACTACTGGTGACAACGATGTGTCAGCCGTCGGTCTCTCCACCTCGTCTCAGATGAAGCCTCATCTAATACTATAAGTATTTGAAAGTTACAATCTGGATTATATTCGTAACACTTGTTTAACTATGTCCATAAGACATAGTTTTTTGTGTCAGAATATCTGACTTTCTACGTCCATCAGGCATAGTTAATTGTGTCAAAGTATATGACTTTCTACGTCCATCAGACATAGTTTATTGTGTCGGAATATCTGACTTTCTATGTCCATCAGGCATAGTTATTTGTGTCAGAGTATATGACTTTCTACGTTCATCAGGCATAGTTATTTGTGTCAGAGTATTTGACTTTCTACGTCCATCAGGCATAGTTATTTGTGTCAGAGTATATGACTTTCTATGTCCATCAGACATAGTTTTTTGTGTCAGAATATCTGACTTTCTACGTCCATCAGGCATAGTTATTTGTGTCAGAGTATATGACTTTCTATGTCCATCAGACATAGTTTATTGTGTCAGAATATCTGACTTTCTTTGTCCATCAGCTATAATTTACTGTGTCAGAGTATCTGACTTTTTATGTCCATCAGACATAGTTTTTTGTGTCAGATTATCCGACTTTCTGTGTCCATATGATATAGTTTTTTTTGTGTCAATGTATCTGACTTTCTATGTCCATCAGACATAGTTTTTGTTTCAGAGTATCTGACTTTTTATCTCCGTCAGACTTAAGTTTTTGTATCAAGATGTCTGACTTTATTTTCTATGCCCATAAGACATAGTTTTGAATGCTAGTCTTAACGCTCTTTTTCTATATCCATGAGACACAAAGTTGTTTGTCAAAACTATGACATATTTTTCTATTCCCATATGGCGTAGATTAAAATTAAGGGTTCAATGCTCTATTTATCATGGTCGTTACAACTTTATTTACGATTTCAGTGTGTCTGACTTCTTTATCTAAGTCCTTAAGATATAGTTGTATATATTAGGGAATAATAATAACTCCCTAAACGGTATGACCATGATTAGGATCTCTTTATGGTGGAAATCAGATTATCCAGCATTTTCTTCAATGACCTAGTTAGGTCAGTGACAGATAGCAGTCACTATTATTTCTTTTTGTGTACCTATTTACGATACATATCTTTCAAAATCTGTGCCGTTATGGGTGCTGACAGCAGCACCTACTGTATTTTTCGGCGTTTTCACTAAAACTATGGTGGCACAAATTATAGGGATAGGATATTTTTTGTGGTACAAATTCAGAACTAAATATTGGCATAGGTTTCATAATTTGTGCCGTTATGGGTACTGCCAGCAGCACCCACTGTGTTTAGGTGTTTTCACGAAAACTATGGTGGCACAAATTATGGGAATAGGATATTCTTGTGGCACAAATTCAACACTAAATATTGTCTTAAGTTTCAGAATTTGTGGCGTTATGGGTGCTGCCAGTAGTACCCACTGTATTTTTCGGCGTTTTCACGAAAACTATAGTGGCACAAATTATGGGGATAGAATATTCTTGTGGCACAAATTCAGCACTAAATATGGGCATAGGTTTCAGAATTTGCGCCGTTATGGGTGCTGCCAGCATCACCCACTGTGTTTTTAGGCATTTTCACGAAAACTATGGCGGCACAGATTATGGGGATAAGATATTATTGTGGCACAAATTCAACACTAAATATTGGCATAGGTTTCATAACTTGTTCCGTTAGTGGTGCTGCCAACTTCATGGACCTGACTCTTGTGATCGGATTAGAGCTGTCACGTGACCAAATATTAACAATGGTCTCCTCTTACAGCGAATGTGGGAATTCACAGTAGCTCTGCGAGTTAAAATCTTGGTTAGTCATTCGCAGACAGTGTACAGAACAACCCCATACGTTACTAGAATAGCTTACACATAGTCATGCATCAATAATTATTAAACAACACAACTAATAAGTTAATATTTTATCAATATTGACTGCCAAAATTATGTTTTATAATTTTTTCTAAGACGTTTTCTATGAAAGCTTGATTTTATAATACACATATACTTAAGCACACACAACAAGAGGTTCGTTGTTACCAATATGGTAGTTTATCAAATCATTATCTGTCTTGTTATCAGTTTTTTTATTTTCCCTGAATCACCTGCTAAAAATAAATAATGGCGAATGACAGGGCGGAAAGCTAAGGTCACTTCATCACGGTCGAGTGACAAATAAATGTTCACATGACAGTCAACATGCTACTAATAACACTTTTATTTGTTTTTGATAAAAAAGATAAAACTGTTACAGAATAAACAAGCTTGATAGATGATCCCGAAATTGCATTTTGTAAATGTTGCAAAGGCTGGCATTTATTTTCCCTCTCTTCTTCATGGACACAGATATGATGTATTGAGTACAAATATTCTGTTTGTGAGAAATATCGAGAAATATAACCGTTTATCTCCTTTATATTATTATTAATTAGTGTATTCTAGAGAAATGAGTCTGACCTATTTGCACCTTATTATAGTTGGCTCCAAGTAACTTATTGCATCCCTGATCTCGCAGAACACATTCAGACGGGAATCGAACCCAACACATCCATAGTTGGTAGATCTTCAATTTAACATCCTTTTGTTTTCCTTCTTTTTGTCCCCGTGCCACACAACATGTATGGGCTAACCACATATATACTAATTACTCAATATAATAGGAATGAGTAAGGTTTAATTTTGAAGAAGTCTACGCGCATTTGTTTGGCGAGGTAGTTTAAAACCATTTAAACAAAATAGTTACATCCAACCAGGATTAAAACCCCGATCTCTGTCATCGGTGGTCTATTTTTTAATAGTAGCATGTATTACTTACTATCCGTTCGGGTTATACGCTTGTGTACTAATTAAGATAATGGTTCTAGGGATTAGAAAGGCTTTATTTAGAGGAAGTTTACCTGCATTTTCGTGAAGGTCAAGTGAAAACTCATTTTGGTAAAGTCAACATCAGTACACCCGACCCAAATTCTAACCTTGATCTCCCCGTTATCAGCAATCTAGTGTACTGTGAGAGAAGTGCCTTAGACCATGCGGCCAACAAAGCAAATTTTATTTCAAGAGTGAAGCCTTAAAACATTCAATCACTGAAGCTTGTGAGTTAAATCTTCAATTAAATAGTAATAATAATAATAATAATAATAATAATAATAATAATAACGGTGTCAAAGTATAGAGCTATGTCAAGGTAAGACTTTTGATTAACTTAGCCTGCGACGAGCCTCCAACACAGCGTACTCCAACCTGCATCGGTGAGCAAGCAATCTAGTTTCATGGTTATTAAATCTGTCTTACCAATGGGGTGGATAGAGGGGGATCAGGGTTCGACTCTCTTCCAAATGTACTGAGGGTGTTTTTTTTCCCCTAAATGGTGTCTTGCTTTTCTTCTTTGCAAATATATAAATAAATATTAGTTATATATACAAGTATTAATTATAATAATGGAGCATAGAAAAGAAAGATATATAAAATTTATCCTTTAGTGGGTCTAAAACGTGGTAAAAATATATTATATCCTAGTATCTGATTACCTGATTACAGGAACGAGTGCCAAATACTGGACGCAAAATGAATTAATAAATTAAGTAAACTAAGTTTTAAGGTATTCCAAGTATCATAAGGCTCGTTCTGAATATTATTGCTGCTAAACAAGTTAGTGGTCAGATAATAAGTTACTAAGATGGAATCACAGTTTCGACTTCCCGATAGCAAATTAATCCATGGGGAAGTCACGAGGAGGGTAGCTCAGCGAAAATATACTCGCACTTGTCGAGAGAGTAAGGAAATAACACGGATAAAATCTTATTTGTAAAACCACTTACAACGCACATGGGCGAAAAAGATAAAATTAATTAGTAATGTACACGTATTTGGATGGAAGGTGAGTGTAAAATAGCTTAGATAATAATAATAATAACGGTGTCAAAGTATAGAGCTATGTCAAGGTAAGACTTTTGATTAACTTAGCCTGCGACGAGCCTCCAACACAGCGTACTCCAACCTGCATCGGTGAGCAAGCAATCTAGTTTCATGGTTATTAAATCTGTCTTACCAATGGGGTGGATAGAGGGGGATCAGGGTTCGACTCTCTTCCAAATGTACTGAGGGTGTTTTTTTTCCCCTAAATGGTGTCTTGCTTTTCTTCTTTGCAAATATATAAATAAATATTAGTTATATATACAAGTATTAATTATAATAATGGAGCATAGAAAAGAAAGATATATAAAATTTATCCTTTAGTGGGTCTAAAACGTGGTAAAAATATATTATATCCTAGTATCTGATTACCTGATTACAGGAACGAGTGCCAAATACTGGACGCAAAATGAATTAATAAATTAAGTAAACTAAGTTTTAAGGTATTCCAAGTATCATAAGGCTCGTTCTGAATATTATTGCTGCTAAACAAGTTAGTGGTCAGATAATAAGTTACTAAGATGGAATCACAGTTTCGACTTCCCGATAGCAAATTAATCCATGGGGAAGTCACGAGGAGGGTAGCTCAGCGAAAATATACTCGCACTTGTCGAGAGAGTAAGGAAATAACACGGATAAAATCTTATTTGTAAAACCACTTACAACGCACATGGGCGAAAAAGATAAAATTAATTAGTAATGTACACGTATTTGGATGGAAGGTGAGTGTAAAATAGCTTAGGCAACTATTTGAGCCTCAAACTGTCACAAGTAAACTCAACCAAAATACATATGCGGTTAGATTAATTAAAATGAGAATTTCTTTCAAGAGTACACACATAAATTAGAGCCAAACTCAAAATTGTGTTTTGAAATAGCACTTTTAATAATATTTTGTTTATAAAAGATAATAAAAAAGCGGTTTGAAAATATAAACATTAACAGCAATAGTTTACTTTAGAAATCCCATATTATTACTATTCAGGTATTACGCATATATTTCACAATTGGGATAGGGATGAGGGAGGTATAATTTAGAGGAAATGTAACCAGATTTGTGTGGAGGGGGGCAGAAAACTATTTAGGAAAAAATACCTTCACTACAACCGGTCGTAATTAAATCCTTGACCTTCCCATCAACGGAAAACCAAACTAATTGAAATTAAGATGTAAGATATGCCACGGAAATATCAATTTAGGAGTATTACTAGTATTAAAACGTTAGAGTAAGACTATATTAATGATAACTATTTGATGAATATTTGTCAACGGGAATCGATGGTGATTGCTGCTCGCTTTTGAAGGGATACTTTAAAGGAATCCCCTTTCAAAAATATTTCAAATACAAGTGTAGTTCAGTCACGATAAATTAAACCCTTTTTTTGACCATTTTGAGAGGGATGAACTTACATTGAGCACCAACTGACCAACTCCTATGGTGTGGTGCTAATCAATCATTTTTGACATGGGTACAGCAAAGTTGACATGTACTATAAAGAGAAAATAATGAAGGGCTTACTATTATTAATATTTTGAAAATATGTGTTATCATAAAAGATTGAACTTACTGTGAATGAATAAACGAGTAGTCTACATAGCTAGGCATGGAGGCTAGGCCATCAATCAATCTTTTCTCTTCTGCATTACATGTGACTGGGAGTTCCTAGTTCAAATCCCGACCAGATGTACTACGGCTTTATCCGGTATCCGGTTTTATCTAGATAGTTTTCCACTCTTCCTCAACATGCATGAGCGTACATTTCTTCTACATCGTTTCCTCATTTCTACTCCACAAGTGTAAATTGAGGATAGCCCGCGAGGGATGAATATCGAGACGAGACGCAAAAAAAAAAGAAGTTACCACTCGTGTGCTAATCTATTTTATATAATAAAACTTTAAATTTGTCCGTACGTTCGATTTACTTTCTTTGTTTGTTTCCAGTAAACTCGGAAAGTGATAATCGTATCGAAATGGGGCGTATTCTGTTATACTTCTTATTTTTAATAATAAACTAAATATCACTACGCTATTTCTTCAGAGTGTTAAGCCATGTAGAAATAAATCAAACTGTTAGTGAGGTTAAATTTGCGTTTTTAATTTGTAATAAGGCAAATATATTAACTTTTATTTTAGTATTCTTTGTAAGTCTCCCTAGCAACGAGTATTTGGAAATACCAATAAACCTATTATAAATTTTCCTGACAACAAGGGGCTTGGAAATATCAACACACCATGAATGTAGAATTATTTTTCTCTGTCTTACTTGATCGTTAAATCAACTGCAATACCAATAGTAATTACAGAACACATTTCAATCTTAAATCCAGTGAGAAACTATAATCTGTGTAATTTTCTTTATATTCACATTGACAGGCAAATCGTGTTGCTTTAACAAATAGAACCACTTAGTTAAATTTCAACACCTTTATATTTATCGTACAGTTTTATGGATAGTTAGCGAATAGATTAACTATCTCATTAAAAGGCAGAAAGTATTAACTAACTACAATTTTATACAGCAAGTAACAGCACATAGACGAATATTTAAATGTTAAGAAAGATATTTATTTAATTTAGTTCAATAATTGTGATATTTGGTTTTATTTGTTCCTAATCCTCTCAGTTACCGTTAAGTGGAAACATGGGGGACCTATACATTTCCAAAACTTATGTAAGAAACTACCTCTGACTGAACCCACTCTGGTGGCCGCATGGTCTAAGGTGTCACTCTCGCAATAGATTATCCAAGTAATATTCAATCTTATTTTGTTCGTTTATCTCCAGTTATCATGTATCTTCAAGTTTGTACCCCGAAAGTGGTTGTTGAATAATATAAGTTATACATATTTTATAATCTTCACCCAAAATTAAAAAATGACGTTGTCACATCGTATGTCTTTAAATTCAGGTATTTTGTGGATAACTCTAAATCTGTCCTTGACTATTGAATGGTTATCAATAAATAATATATATTATAATATATATATATATATCTTTATTTATTTAAATCTATGTACCCCCTTAAATATATTCGCTTACCTCGGGTTGCATGCCACTGGATTTCACTGCCAATGACTGGAAGATTGGGGTTCGAATCCCAGTTAGGTCTACTGAGAGTGGTTTTCCAATCTGCATCGTCCCACATATGGATACACTTCTTCTAAATTAAACCTTCTTCATCCCTAGCTCATTAGCGTAAATAGTACATGTTATGCGTCAAACCCTAACAAGTAGTAAGACGTATTGCTAAAAAAAACTTATAATTGTGTTTAAAGATTGAAACTGGTCATAGAGGTATAAGAGCAACCCCAAATACTTTGAAAATAATTTTAAAATTAAAATTAAAAAGCAGAAAAGGATCACCCAAAATTTCCTAAGCTAATAGAATAAAACATTTCTCGTATGGTATAAAATAATTGATACATTTTAAATAAACGTAGAGGGACAAAACAGGCGCGGATCCGGGGGGGAAGGGGAGTCAAATGGCCAGTTGACCCCCCCCCCCCNCCGTCTGTTAAAGATAGATAATTAATACAAAAAAAAAAAGAATTAAAGTTTAAATTTTAGAGAAAAAAACACAACACAAATAAATTGTACAATATTTGATATTTTTACGCTTAGACATCTCTTAAGCCATGTCCACACGTGTGTTATTCATCCACTTTTATTCAATGTTCACTATGACTCACGCAAGAGTGGACAAAGAACAGTTTTTATTTACGAATATTTGTCGTGCTTAGCGAGTAACGAACATTTTTCCGCATAAAAACGGTAGACTATCACACATCAAAGAAGACTAATTATCGCCTGAGCGCATTTCATCCCCGAATACCGAATATAGATTATGTGTGGACAGCAAGAGCGGCGGAACTGTGGGGGAATCTGCCCCCCTGAAAATAATTTTCCCCTCCTTAGAATAAATCCCCCCTAGATATATTTCAAATCATCTCATATTATCAAACATGAAGCTGAAAGTTGGCCTTGAATAAAACTCCAACTGACTTTAAGATGCATTTTATTGTCAAAAATTTTCCGGAGAAGAGCGCTTCAAATAACTACTAGACTAGAGGCATCTAGCTGGCAGAAAAAATCAGATGAGGCAAGCTCTAAATAGCTTACAAGGTCATCCAAATTTCAAAAATTTCTATGGGAAGACAACGCCAAATAACTTCTATATACATGTTATTTCGAGGAATTTTCAGGCGAGGTCCACCCCAAATAGCCTAGTTTCTAAAATAAGTAGATTTTCAAAATTTTATAGGTATAATATCACTTCAAAGATTATCTTCTAGAGGTATATACTTATCGTAAAGCATTAAGGTGAGGATCACTCTAAATAGCTACAAGGGGTATCCAAATTTCAAAAATGTCCATGTGAGTAGTACTTTAAATGGCTTATAAAATAATATGATTAAAAAAACAAAACAAGGCGAAGACGATTCATAGCTTCTAGAGTGAACTATTTTTCAAAAAATTGTTGAAGGAGGGCCACTGTCACCAGCAAATATAGGATTAGGAATGAAGATATAAGGTCAAGAGTTTGGTTACAGGGTTACATGAGATATTTTAGGAAGCAAGGATGAGATGGTTCGGACACGTATTGGGGATGGAAGGAGAGATAATTCCATGAAGATGAATGGATATGAAAGATTTGGGGTAAAGACCACAAGGAAGACTAAGGAATGGGTGGGAGGAATATATAGCACCTAGCTTGTAAGTGATAGGAGAGTGGGAGAGAGTGCAGGAGGAAAAATGATGGAAGGACAGAGGGAGCTAGAAGCATTTTACTAAATGGACCCAGCCACAAGCTGGAAACTGTTCATGTTGATTATGACGATGATGATTATTGGTAGAATTTAACGTGCACTTTATTATTATTATTATTATTAGCACCGCGTCTTACTACTCGTTCGGGTTGTACGCACTTACGCTAATGTGTAATGGTAGGGTGATTGTGAGATGAAATGGAGGACCTACAGTTTAACGTGGAATCCGAACCACGGTGGAGGCCTGGCATTCCTCACATTCACAAGATGTCTTGTCAGAGGTGAAGGAAGAGTTTGGTAATCAGATAAATCTGTGCCGGGACCGAGGATTGAACCCCGGCCACCAGCACAGAAGTTTGACACCTTACCCCTAGACCGCCAGGTCACCTGCACTTTATTAATAAAAGATTCACACACTAAATTAGCTCTATATAGACACAACAGTCCCACTCAGCGGTGTTCACGTAGCTTAGGAATTAGTATTTTTATTTTACACCACGTCCTGAAATATTCGCGCTGTACGAATATATTAATTACGCTAGTGAAGTAAAAATTATTAAGGCGAATGTTGACAGTACATGTATACGCAATTGCGCTATAGAAGAGTGGTGAACTATTTAATAAAAGCCACTTTCATTACACCTGACTGGGATTCAAACCTAGATCTTCCCAACTCCAGCAATCCAGTGCCACACTAGAATGACGCCTAGAAGATGCAACCATTGATGCGGGTGTCTCGTGATGGACTGTATTGCTAGTGATGGAACTATCGAGATTAGACTATCGGCTGGGATCATGAGGTGAGGTAGGTTTCTTTCTTACCTCTCCACATTAATGCGGGTGCACTTACTCTATAACTACTTAGCTCATATTTACCCTTAAAAGGGACCACCTCAGTAAGTGAGAAGCTGCCATGCAAACGTTCAGCTCTAACGCAATATTTAATTCGACGGTGCATTATTTAAACGCCATTCAACGTCATTCTACGCCAAAATAAAGTTGAAAATTTTCAACAAGGCTTTTTTTCCTTAGTAGTCCTATAATTTGAGTTTTATTTGTAAAAAAATATATATAAATTTTGACATTAGCTCATAGTCAACGACTTTTTAGTTATATTTGCAGAGCTATGCGCATATGAAGGTCTCTCGATTCAACCTTCCTCTCTTAAATAGTAAAAAAAAAGAATTTTAAAACGGTAGGCTCACAACCAAAAATTTAAAGATATTTGAGAATTATCAGCGAGCCTTGATCTTTACCTTGAAATGAGAAGTTTTATTTCCATTATTTCCTACTCACGTGGCAAAGTGTGTTTGAGGGGGAGGGGTAAATAAAAACGAGTATTAGCGTAGATAGATCAGAGAAGTAGTTTGAGTAAACGACACAGACCATTGTATTTTAGGACGTGTGGTCCGACAGTGATTGATACCTTCTGGATAATTGAGGCATCCCCCTTAAAAACTATGCTCTTAGGTTGAGTGTAGATTCATACATGATGCATAACTATTGATGAATTGCCTACAGCACATAAAAAATTAAAGTTGAGAAGATTTTATTTCAATTATAGAGCTCCTAATCGAATGATTATACTCGAGGCTGTATCAGCCAGGAGGATGAGGAGAGAGTTAAAAGCAATTTCACACATATAATAGAAAATAAAATGTCTTTATAAGTGAGAGTGTCTTATAGTAAATAGTTATACTGGTTTGTTAAAATTTATTTTTTACTATTTTCGATGAATGCGATAGTAAATATAGCTGAAATAAAGGGGAAATAGTGTTTAATTCTGTTATTTAGAAGTAGAGATACCCTAATATCAATGACAGTAACACAATCAGAGCTAAATAAATAATTAAATCTCATTTAATACTGCAGTCACTACTTAAATAAGATTAATTTTATGTTCTAAAATATACGATTTAACTATAGGAAATGGTGTTTTTTTGAGTGAACCCTTATAAGAAGTAATCCTATAAATATTGTCTACTTGAACCAAGAGTTTAGCCAACTTCTAAAAAAAACATATTTTAATCATATTATTGGCCAGGAGGAGTATACAGGAAACTATGGTAATTATTAGTAAGGAGCGGTATTCAGAAAACTATGGTAATTAGTGGCAAGGAGGGCTATACAGGAGACCATGATAATTAGTGGCAAGGAGGAGTATACAGGAAACTATGGTAATTATTGGCAATGAGGAGTATACAGGAAACTATGGTAATTATTGGCAAGGAGGAGTATACAGGAAACTATGGTAATTATTGGCAAGGAGGAGTATACAGGAAACTATGGTAATTAATGGCGAGGAGGAGTATACAGGAAACAATCGTAATTAGTGGCGAGGAGGGGTATACAGGAAACTATGGTAATTATTGGCAAGGAGGAGTGTACAGGAAACTATGGTAATTATTGGCAAGGAGGAGTATACAGGAAACTATGGTAATTATTGGCAAGGAGGAGTATACAGGAGACTAGGAAGTAAATACAGATAAAGACTCCTTTATAATCCTCCTATTGAAAGTGACCGTTGGTTCAATTTAACTAAACGTATATGTATATACTTGTGTTGCTGATTTGTACGAAATATATCCATACATACTGCACACAAACTTATCTACTTCATTCAGAAATGTTTCATCAAGCAAGACAGATTCTCCTAATTTAGCCAGATTTTTATGGGGAGCAACACTTTTTGTGAAAATATTGAATGGATTGATTTTATCTTGTATGACAAAAACATCAGTGTAGTCAGATCCTGTAAGAGGCCTGACAGGGACTCAGATATTTAAAATTATACTTCTGCATCTACTTTTGAAACATCAATGAATCTTCTAGTGTTGTTTGCAGGGACACCACATCCAAGTCATAAGTATGAGTTATTGAAGTGCTTTTAGTGATACATCATTAACACCAAAACATCCTAATAGTTTACTGGCATTAAAACGTTCTTCTCTTCATCAATTAGAGTGGTATGAGCTATATGCCACATTATACTCGTATCTGCTTCATTGTGGTGGCAGGCAAGTTCATTGATCTCCTTTACATCCATTTTGCTGCCTATACATGTGTGCTGATAACAAGTATTTTCTGCTGCAATACACAAAGTTTTATTACTAAGCAGATGGAAATATTTTGAACATTTACATTATTTCCACAAAAAATGTATTAGTGATGTCTTATGTCTTAAATGAGTAAATTTTCAAGGCCACCAAATGTTTTATTGGGGGATTTATGCTCAGGTTCAGACACTCTTATTTCATCCGAAAATAGTTTGGCACAATGCATTTCATGTTCAGTATCCTTTATTGTTGGAGTGCTATAAACGTCAAATACCAAGTGAATATTTTCAGTTTCTCTTTCACAGATTAATCCCAAAATCTTGTAGGCAATACCGCAAGAGCCCCATAATTCTCGGCAAATTGAATTGTGTACAGGATGAAGATGGCATCAAATAGAATGGTGTCCACAGTAGCAGGACCATATATAGCTTCTCTTTGATACTCTTCAAAATTATGCATCAGTTATGATTTGAATTCTTTATTCATCTAGTCATCTATTTGTACAAGAGCCAGGAGCAGTGGGGTAGGAGGATAGGCCAAAATAGTAGTCGTGTCACACTTTTGTTCTGAGACAAAATTGAGAAATCTTGCAAACAGATCATGGGTGCATTTTATGACATGAGGTTTTTTTTGTCTTATCGATGAATGGTTTTAGACAAAAACAGAGAAGCAGAGTTCCTAAAAAATGTTCTTGGTATTGGCATTTCTATTTTTTGGGAATTACTCACATGTTACAATGTCTTAAATTGTTCTAAAGCTTATGTGCCTTTGAAGTATACATTGAGAAGATTCCCACAAAAGTTTTCCATCCACAACTTGTCCTGTGGACATTTTCCTATAAAATTAGTATCTCTGTTATTTTCTTCAAAAGGATCTGAGAAGCTCTTTATCTAAGATATTACTACCCCCTCAACATCTTTTTTATATTTTCTTATTCAGTTCTCATGTTTAGATTCTGGTTTTCTGGGTATACCACTAGCTTCCAACAATCGTGTTAGTATTTTGTTCTTAAGTGATATAGTTTTCATCCACCTATCTCTTGCTGAATCTGTTTTGCAAACGTCGTAATGCCAATAAATCTTGATGCTGCGTCTGCGTTCACTGTTTGTTCAAGGGTCATATCAAATAGAACTTGAGAAAAGAATGTATCCGATAGTTTTATGGACCGGCCACTTTGAGAAAGGGTTTCTTTTGCCCCAGGTCCCACTGAATATATATTAAGTCAGTTCAAAAGATAAAAAGTCATCCAGAGAGCATATTTAGGCTTACTGCAGGTTAAAAACATTATATTAACTTTCTGTATAATGTAACTGTATTTTATAACTTTGACTCGTTTTGAGTCCTTAGTCTTTTAGCTGCTTCTTCTATTATTTGCCATAAACTGTCTTTATTTGTACAATTTTACCGAATAAAACCTCTGTAAACTGTGAATACCATACACTCCATTCTCCCTTCTGACATTTACTACTGTTTCTTCTCCGTTCTTATTTAACAGACCCGATCAAATGAAACGTGTATAAAAATAAATAAAAAAAACTCCTAAGACTAATTTAATAGAAATTAGCACACATTTCAACCCAGTTGCCTGGAACATCACGAGCACTTGGATATATGGACCTACAATAGAAAATCACTTATTATTTCTATAGATTCAATCCTATGTTTCATGGAATTTTTCAAATGCCCACAGGCTTGGCAAACTTTTTTATTTCCACATATTTTTCCATTCACTTAATGGTCTACGAGTTTCTTGGCTTTAAATATTCACTAGTGGAGAGAAAAGTCATCATATTTCTGTTTCAGTCTAAATATCTAGAAAACTGATACACTAACGCAAAATACTCAAGTCAAACAAGGTAATTTTAATTTCGTTACAAATAATTAAAAAAAAAAATGTTCTATGATGCTGTTGGGGAGCTAGGACGGTTTAAATGAAGTACTACATGTTGGTATGGTGGACATTTTGATGACGCCATTACTAGTAAACACCCCACCCACTGGTTTTCCTTAAAAATGATCTTTCTGCACACTGTAGGTTAAGAGTAATCTTAAGCACTAAGTTCCATTTATGGTAAAAAAAAAAGATAGCTATTGTTTAGTATATATCTTGGTCTAGAATGTTTGATTCATTTTCTCAACTGGATGAAAACCAATACAATACTTCAAATATATTTCGATAAAATTAATTTTAGTGAAAATTTTAAGCCAGCATTAAACGATATATGTACAAATTCCTTTATTGGTAAATACTCGTTAGGACTATCATTTTATTCAAACATCAAGTAAATATTAAGCACGTACTGATGGCTATGAAATAAAAGCGTCAGCCTTGTTTTGTATAGTTTGTTAGTGATAATTTTGAATTATGAATGGGATTATTTATGGTGTATTTTTCTTTAACAGTTTCACACTCTACCACCAGACAAATGTGGGTAAATATTCTCTGAATCCTCGTTTATTATGTAACAAGTTGGAGCCAAAATGTTGGGAAACAACACACAAGGAAAAGTAAGCTGCGTTTATTGTCGCCAGTTTGTTGGACCAACATCCTGGGTCCTCCACTATTTTTTAATCAGTCTACACATTTCTAGCCATGGATAACGACGTATTACTTGACGTTCTTAATTTATTGTGCTGACAGGAAGTGTACCATTGCAGAAAAAACCAAACATAAGAAACGGTGGGGGGTTTGAAGGTTTTTTTTTTGCTAGATGTCAAATTGAATCTGTGTACATGGGAATAATGAATGACCTACATTTGCAAAGTGGATTTGATAACTTTGAACGCATGTCACACGTGAACTTTGAATGATTAGTTACACTTCTGTATTCTCATTTACGTGGTAAAATGGAAAGTAAAATTGTTGTGACGCCGGGAGAAATATTTTCGGCGCCTTAGGGGAACCTTATTTATGGCCGCAACACACATGCATTTCCAAGGCTAGAGACAGGCTCGACTCTCTAGCGCATGCGCGGAACCTCCCAAATCAGCCAACATGTTGGGTTGGTCGTTTATTATCTCCAACGAATGATCCAACACAACCCAACACAACTTGTTGGCTCTGACCGGCTCTCCCAAAACCAACATGTAGGTCAACATCCCCAACAAGTTGGAGATGTTTTATATCGTAACACAACTTGTTGGGATCGTGTTGGCCAACATGTTGTGTTACAATATAAACGAGGCCTTAAGTATACATTTCTGAGGATCACTTGAGTTTTGCTTGCAAAATTATGAAGGTGTAAAATGCCATAGTTGGGAGCAAAATGATGCAAATCAAAACTTTTAAGAAGGCATAAAAATGTCCAACATTTTGATAGTGTGGGGGAGGTACTCCTTATTTGCCCCCCCCCCCTAAACATAAAAAATTGGACCATCTCTGGAGCTAGGGTGCAAAACGGTGTAAAATAGTCAAAACACTGGTATATTTAAATTAAAATTTTTAGAGGTTGGGGGGAGAGGGGGTCAAACTTAATTGATCTCATTTCTGAGTCGTAATACTTTAAAAATAAATTATCAAATAGCTAGATCGTAAAAATACTTTTTTTAAGGCAATATTTAGAATATCCTGCACAGTTGTTGTTAGAGAGTATCCCATTATTTACAACATTACGTTGGTTTGCCCCATGTTATTTATTAGTGAAGTTTTTCCAGTCCCTCACCACGCTACTTTACTAATTTACTCAAAATGACCTTCATTCTCACAAAAAAAAAAATTTAAGCCACTTAAAAAACTATATGTTACAATAATTATTATAATGAAATATTGAAAAGTATATAGAAACAGTGGTGTGACGTGGGCGTTGGGTGGCGAACGCAGACAACTGTAGCGCTAGCGTCGGTATTTGGTTAGTGCCGTCTTGTCTGACGCGAACAGAGTGGATTAACTATGCCCCCCCCTTTGCCGAGGATGTTTTATGAGCAATCATAACATTGTTGCCACTGAGTTAAGTATATAGTTTATTGTTGGAGATACAGCACACTATGATATCCCGTGACGTGAGAGCGGACGGCATCTCACCCGCTAGACTATCCATACCGGGAGGTATTGACTCATCCGAGTCTTACAAGTTAATCAATCTACTCTGTTCGCGTCAGACAAGCTCGCATTGACCAAATACCGACGCTAGCGTTACAGTTGTCTGCGTTCGCCGCTCAACGTACACGTCACAGTGGGAATATAAAACTGTAACTATCGGTGTTCATTATTAGTTTTAATTCAATTCATTTTTCATAATTAAGATGTATTTACCAAAAATTAATATTTATATAAACCATTTTGGAAAATGTATTAAAGTTTCAAGACCTAGGTAGTAAAACTTAAATAAAAAATATTGTATGCGCAATACCTTGCAAAATATTTTTAAAATTATAATCTATATTTTAAAGAAAATTTGCTTTCCAACAATAAAAAAAATATGTTCAAAATCTTTTATTTAGGGTATGTTTAGCTTTAATCAGTTCGAATTTCCAAAGGATGCACGTGGGGGTTAGTTTACCCGTCATATCAGCCAATACTTTTTCATCCTCACTTTTTATAATACATGGTTGGTATTAACTATATATTTGGGGCCTTGTAGATTGTAGTTTATTATATAAAGAGGTCCTGAGAAGAGTGAGGGAGAAAAGAGCCATTTTGGATGGGATTTTTGTGTACAAAGCAAACTGGATCTTGCACATACTTAGGAATCAATGTCTTCTGCGCAATGTCATAAAAGGAAAGGCTGGAGGAAAGAAGAGCTTAGGAAGAAGGAGGATTCAAATATTGAATGAATTGAAGAAGGAAAGAATGACATTCTGGGAGCTTAAGAAGGCAGGGGACATGTCTCATTGGCAATCTAATTTCACTGATAAAAGGAATGGATCTGTCGTAAAATAGAACAAACAATAATAATAATAATAATGAATCAAATAGCAGAATATATTATTTATGCTTTCTAGTGAGTAACTCTCCATTTAGATATCACACTTTTAAAATTATAAAATAAAGTTTATACTTTGTCGATTTAGCACAATTTATTCAAATATTTAATAATAAACAAATAATGAAAAGTGATGTAATTATTATGATTGTATCAACCTTAAAAGATCGGCTATACATTATCATTATTATTATTATTACTATAGGGCCTATATAACCTAATTGATATATTCCAATATGGGTATTTTAGGTTAATGCTATCGGTCATGTGCGCTAAAATATCAGATATATAAATGATTAGAGTAAGTATGATGAAAGTAAAATATAGGGGAAATGTATGCTCATTTGCGTGGTGGGAGAATGGAAATGTATTTATGATCAGCCACTTTTAGTCTATATACAGTCGGGACTCCAGCCCCAGCCATCCCATCATCGGCAAACTAGACCAGAATAAGGTTGACATTTAATCCCACATTCCCGCCGATGTAAGTCACTACAGCTTATAGCGTTATTTATATTAGGTTTGATAAAATATTGGATCCAAACACAGACTTAACTTGCTGAACGAATAAATGGACACCGAGGATTAAAACATGTTTAATACTGTAACAAAGATGTAAAATTATATATATATATATATATGATTTTACATCTTTTATATATATATACTAGTGGACCCGACAGACGTCCTGCCCGAACGTTGGCTTTTCGTTTGGGTGGCATAATTTATTTCGATAATAAAACAAATACTATGTGATCATCACAATTACAAATTCACAATGAACTCCAATGAGTGAGTTACACAAATATTACAAATTCAGGGTTTGTCAAGACAACATGCAAAATAAAATATCTTTTCTTTCCTCAAAATCAACTATATTGAGACAATAGTATATTACAAATACTTTGTTTCACAGTAATGGCAATGCTCTCCTATTCCGTCTGTCTGTTTCTGAAACAAATAAATTTTACTTAGAATAGGAACTGCTAGACACTTATACATACATGATATCCAGTATTAAAAATAATAATATATGGAATAGTGATCCCAACAATTTTTGGAATTTCGCCCACAACTCCACAAATATTAGCTGTATCGCAAAAATTGCGAAGCTTGCTTACAAATTTGTATGCCGGGTACAGCTAATTTTATTTTATTGACGTACCTTCAAATATCACAAATGTAAAATTACCTTTTGATTGTTTCTATTTTCATAGTGCAAAATATATACTGTTTTGGGCCTAGAACCTTTACGGGCTTAAACAGAACAACTTACCTATATACGTACCATCGATATAGTATGTACTTGTTGTACGAAGTACATACTATTTCGATGATACGTACAGTCAGCTAGCATAGAAACCTCACCCCCTCTTATATCTAAGGTTGTATTGTTATAAAAAAAAACGTCCAACTAAATCAATAAAGTTTGTTTTGTTTTTATCTTAATGCGAGTTGATAAACAATGTTTTTCGTCAATCCCTGAGGTGTATAAATGAACAAACTTAATGGTTTTCCAACGCGAGAACACGCAACATATATTGGACCATTTGAGAAGCACTGATCTTCTAGATCCAACCCACAAATGGACATTGTTTGGCCTTGTGACTTACTAATAGTCATTGCGAATGCCAAGCGGATTGGAAATTGCAAGCGTCTGAATGGAATAGGCGAGACTGAAGGGATCATTGGGATCCGTGGCAGGAGAACAACCTCACCTTGAAACTTGCCGTTCAAAATGGTAGCTTCAAAGAATATTAGCCATAATTTTTTTTATTAACAATCGCGTGCCATTGCATAGCTTAGGTACATTAAAATTCCGATTCAAAATGATTGGTGAACCAATTTTTAATCGCAAGCTATGTGGTGGCATTCCCGGTAAACTCTGTGAATTCAAGAATACAACAGGATAGTTGACTGCTTCTTCAGGATCGACAACACATTGCCAGGCAATGACTGTTGTATTTTGAAATTAATACCGTCAACATCGATATTTTTTGCGGATAAGATAGCTCGTTCACGTAGCCACTCATGATTAATGTAATCAGCCTGCAAATCTTGGAATATGCTTTCAATCAAAGCATCTTTCGTAGCTACCATGTTGCAAAAATTGTCTGGCAATTTTATGCATTGTGTATTTCCATGCAATAGAAATTTTCCATTGCCATTGTTGATCAATTGTTCGGAAAATGACAGTGCCAATGGATCGTTTTGCAGTTGAGCTTGTATATTTATGTTAAGGCGTAATGTATTGATATTTCGCCATAGGTATGATTGTTTCAAACATGCGTTAACTTCGTCCGCATATGTAAGCCGTGGAATGACCGGGAATGTCTGTCTAAAATCACCGGACAGCAGTAGTAGAGCGCCACCGAAAAGTCTGGTATTATCGTTGAAGATCTTTCGTCGTTCTATCGAGAGCTTCAAGTGAATGCTTGTGGGCCATAGTGGATTCATCCCAGATAATAATTTTGCATTTTTGCAAAACTTTTGACATGTCGGAATGCTTCTTTATGTTGCGCATTGCGTCTGGATTTGTGTAAACGTTCAATGGTAACTTGAAAGCTGAATGTGCAGTCGGTCCACCATCAAGAAAAGTTGCTGCAGTGCTTGATGAAGCAATTGCCAACGCAATATGATTTTGTGATCGAATGCGTGCTAGTATCAGTGATATGAGGAATGTTTTGCCAGTGCCACCTGGCACGACCAAAAAAAAATCCACCTTGTTGTGCTGCAATTGACAAATTAATTTGATCGTATATGTTATTTTGTTCAGCAGTGAGCAGTTGCTCATAATTTGCAACGAAAGTAGTCAAAGAGGCCGCATCGAACTGCTCGCGCTGAATATCACTGTTAATTTTGTATTTTTCTGGGCGGTTAGGTGTTGGAATACCGAAATGAATGAGTTGCATATTAGAAATAAGAATGCAAATATCCTCAATATTTATTAACGACTCGTTATACATTTCCGGTGAAAAATCGATATTGGGATCTTGATCAGCGGTCCGAATGCGATGCAGAATGTCGTCGCTCATGGAATCTTTATATTTATCCCAGAGAACAGAAGCTTGCGACGGAAAACATGTCGTCAATAATATTGAGAAAAATTGGCGAATTTGATGAGGAGAGGAACTCAGTACTGCATCTGCAAGTGTGAAATCCTAATGGTTGTTATCTTCCAGCAAATGCAATTCGCGACACGCATCGTGGTACGTGTCGTACAAAATACCATTGACTTTTCGCAAGTATTAGAAGGACGTAGGTCCAGGAACGTTAACCAACAACAAATGCAAGAAGAAGCATTCGCGTTGCTTTGGATGGACTGTGTATAATCGACCTAATGTATTTCCCATAAATATTCCGTCGTATCCTTGGACTGAAAGGCTTCGCTTTCGTGGGTCCCACTTTTTGACTGTTTGTTCCACGTGAAAAATCGTGGTACATCAGTATACAATAATTGATTTGCGAGTCGACCGAAAATACCTGGTTGGTTGCATAGTTCGAAAAACTCAGTTAGTGAGGTTTTTGGGGCAGTTAATGCTCGTTGTAGAGCAGTCTCTTCTGTGAAATGAACACGCTGCCCATTTCCAAGGTGCACGGCCAAATGTATAACAGCAGGGTCTTTTTCGTGTCAGGGAAAACTCAAAATGCGCCAAAATGCTTCATTGCTGCTAATGTATCGGCCCATTTGATAACGTGTTATTTCGTCGCTATCATTTACATTTTGAACAGCGAATACAGCCATATCGCTGCCCTTATGAACGTATTTACAAATATATTTTATGGACTTCACCGAACTGCAGAACTCAACGTTAATGTGAGCTATGTAGATTTTGCACAGCAATGGCGAATACGGAACCACCCGGCAATTGTCAATGTCAACCGTTCCACCGTTTGACATGCGCAATTGATATGATTGTCCACCATTATCTGTGTCTCTACGACGAATACAATGGATAACCGTCGATATTAGTGACAATATCGTTTATACACGCTTTTGGGAAACGTTTCGTACATTTTACATTGTTCATGCACGGCGCCGTCATGTTTAGAGCACCGCATGGACCATGGATCATGTTAGCGGTAACAATGTCAAACAACTCTTTATCGATATTCCTATCCGGAATTTACGCTGAAATAATTTATCAATTTCTTCTGACCATACTTGGTCGATGAACCAAATCAAAATATGTGCATGTGGCAAACCTCGTTTTTGCCATTCAACAAAATACAGCCATCAACGTGTTTCGCCGAATACAGTGATGTTAAATCAAGTTCATCAACGATTTTAGTTTTTGTTTGAAGACATGTGCAGTGATATCATGGCGATGCATTGCTGTTTGACCTGGAAATAACAAAATTTTAATTTTATCCCAGTTAGGATTGCATGTAAATAAATTGAACAAATCTGGTCGGCCATACGCGCGTACGAAAGTCATGGCTTCTTGAATGTATTCTTGCATATGACGCGGACTACCATTATATGATGATGGAAGAATATATGCGGTACCGATGTCGTTCATATTAGTGGTTCCATCTACGTTGCTGACGTTACCGACAATAGCATCACGCAAATGAATGTACTCCTCAGAACTCAGCTTTACTTGATTATACTTTATGTACCGTAATAGCTCACTTTCAATATTCGTATACATATCAACGATGTATTGATGAAACAGCTGGTGGCATCGGAGAATGTTGTTGTCTTCATTGGCACGAATCATCAACCGAATATGCGTAGTAGTTCATCGCGCTCAATTTCTTGTTGGTTTCTGCACCTGCAAAGTAAAAATATAAATCAGACAAAAAGAAATTAATCTTACATAAAATGAAAAAGTAAATAATATGTAGATTGTACCTGTCGCTGGATTTATTTGTTTGGAGTTAAAATGATATCCATCTTCTCATTCCTAAAATACCAACGGATATTGCAAAGCGTCGTAAGAACGATGACTGTCTTGAATTGTGTGAACCGTGCTATATCTGTGTTGGATCCGTATATCTCGACGTTCATATGCGTCGCCAACCATAACAACTGCAACTTTATTAACAGTTGGTGAATTGTATCGGCCCACATGCTCTCCAAATGGTACTTTGTCTGCTTTGTTGACGATCATGAAATTGTCGTTTTGCAGTCTGTTTGAAATAGTATAAAACAACTGAACCAATAAATTGTGATTTCGCAAAAACTGTTCCAAAGTCACCACAATTTCTCGCTCCTCCATCTGCTCGATGTGGTTGTACTGGCAGCGTGCGTTTATTTGTTGCTCCTCATCACCCAAGAAGTAGATTTGCAAGAATTTTGGATCGCCATCAGGTATTGAGATTAAAGAACCTATTTCATGATACACTTGGCCCTGAATCTTAAACGTCGATTAAAAATCGCGACCATCCTCATTCTGTACGATTTTTGTTGCTCCAAATGATGTCATTTCGAAGCAAGAATTGAATTTGCAAATTTTACGCAAAAACAATTTTGATTGAGATGTGGCTCCAGCCAATAGTGTCTTCAATGGTTCTGGTGGTGAACTCATTGGTGAAAGTACAACTTTTCCACACGCGCAGCAGAAACCGGCCGATTCACCTTTGTATTTGAATGCATGGTAGTGTTGGCATTCTTTGTCCATAGTGCCGATGACAATTTGTGAATGTGACGAATAGTCGATGTCCGACTCATTTTCGAATGCAAGACGGAGAAGTAATGCGCGTGTCAATGCGCGATGTACTTGCAGGCGCTGATGTTCATGTGCTTTGTGTGCGTCGGTGGCTCGTTGACGCGCCTGTCTTTGTCTCAATGCATTAGCTTCAAAGCGTTCGTTGCGTTGCTGTTGACTTTCATGTGCACGTGTGTTTACAACTTGGACTCTTAAATTTGCACTGTCCGTCAATTGATCTTCTTTCGATCAATTTAACCGACGGGTGTGAACTATTTGTGAATTCTGTGTACGTCAACCTATATTTCCTCTTCGTCCAATAAGACGTGGCATTGTTCTTTAATAAACACACAACACCTAAATATAAGCAACTCATATTTGAATTTTATGGATTACTTGTTGGTTTTTTTCGATGAGACGTTTAACACTACGAAATTTTATAAAATCATCGACACAAATAAGCACTTAAAATAAAAATTTGCAGGTTAGAATGATTGTCTTTGAATACGCATTTATATAATTTAAATTTATGTAAGATCATGTAAGATATTCCCTTCAACACAGCACCTTACATATTTTCCCAATGTATGTATTTTTGTACACTTGATGAAAAATACACTCAATATTCACGTGATTATGATACATGGAATATCGAAACACATCGAATGTCAAAACAACGCCAAGCCACGACGCAAGAGATTTGCGCATGTATTGATGCGTACGTCAAATACCACAGAATTAGAAATCAATGCCACTTATGGTACACAAACATAACTAAGAAATATTCTCAGAAGTTCAATTATTCACTTATTCACTATTCAGAAGGTTTTAACGGTCAATTATTCATATTGTATTCATTATTATAGATATGGGGGGGGGGGGTGAAATTGTTACGTTACATGTTCTGATATGCAAAAAATCTTTTAAAAAAATCACCTCAAATAAATTCCCTAAAAAATAAAAATAAATCCTAGAACCCGATTGCAGCCACCTACCGGGTTCAATTGTGAATCAAAACCATCCATGGACCCACTCAAACACACACAAAAAAATTCATCAAAATCGGTCCAGCCGTTTAGGAGGTTCAGTGACATACACACGTACAGAAGAATTATGTATATTAAGATATATATATATATACATATATATCCAGTCTTACATAGCCAAAGGAATGTTCCATCCATTACTTTTTCCAGACTGTGGCCTGGGTCAGTTTTGTATTCAAGCCACATATTTTCCACTACCGGATTGCTAGGCCTGTCGTAGCTTTATATGGATTATAAACTAACTTAAGACTAGGACAAGTACAACATCCAGCCCCCAGCCACTAATTCATCACGGCGAAATAGTAAACCTACACTTCACCTATCAAACATTTTTCAGCCATGCCGTTAATCGAATCCTGGACCCTTTGCTCAGTAGACAGACAAGCTACCAACTTTGTTATGGTGTCGGACCAGCCAAATAAATATGAAATTTACATAATAATTAAATAGGTCTGTCACTTCAATAATGCAATAGGTTCTACCGATCCGATATTCTAACCTATATTCATTATAATTTTATAATAGACCTAACCTCTGCAACAATGACCTTCAGGTGTCAATGTGCTTGTAAAACTCAGCAATAACAATAAATTCATTAATTCTGAATGATTAGATTTTTCTGAAATAATTAAGTAACTAAGCTACTTAAAAAAAAGATAATAGATTAATTTGTTTGATATCTATCGTTTAAGCCTTGAATTGCCCTTATCATTATTAAAGTAAAATAAATACCACGGTGAGCTTTGGTAATTATGTAAGCAGTTTTTTCTTAAAAATACAACTCAAATACATTTACTGTATACCTATAGATAGACAAATCTAAAAATTGGTCAGTTATATATATCGTGATAGCTTCCATTTTAAAACAAACACGAGGAGAAACTCTACGTTAAGTGAACATTAAGTAAACTTTACACGAACGTTCATTTGATTGTAATCTTGCTATATATATATAAACTTTACACGAACGTTCATTTGATTGTAATCTTCCTATATATATATTGATTGTAATCTTGCTATAAAAGTAGCAAAGATCAGTTCATAAAAATAATATATCTGCATTGTTGGTCGATATATATATACACACACAATCTACCAGTGTCTGGCTTTGTCTAACTTCATATTTTAAGAGGTGATCTTATACTGCTTATACTGCTTACTACTCAGGACAGATTTTAAATACAATAGTATGAATGAAAACCTTACATCTTTGTTAGTTGATACGAGCTCTTAAACCCAAAAATTATGACTGTTAAAAAAACCTCATTGTTACTCAAGACAGTGAGTAGTTTCTTTCAAATGGCTTTTTGAAGATCAACTTTTCACTGAAATCCTGCGATAAGTCAGATGTTTCTTAAGGAAACAAAACAATGTTTCACTCATTATTGTTATTTATCTAGCACCGTGTCTTACTCCCCGTTAGGGTTATACGCCTACGTACTAATTACGCTAATGGATGAAGATGTATGAAGGTTTAATCCAAAGTTAGTATACCCAAGTTTACGTGGAAGGAGGGAGGAAAAGCATTTATGAAAAAACTCACTCTCAGTGCACCCGATCGGGAACCAACCACAATCTCCCCATTATTGACACTCCATTCTATTGTTAGAGTGACGTGTTTTTAGATCACGCTGCCACCGAAGTGGGTTACACTCCCGCAATGGTCGAAAATAGAGGTTGTGGGTCATACGAATTAAATCACACCACACTATTCAAACAAATGGAATTTAAGGCAACAGAAAACAATCAAACATCTGTTATAATCTAATAACAAAAGTGAAAATGTCACAAACATGGAGGAAGACAGACCTCTCGTCTTGTTCTCGCATCAAGGGCTGCCAACGCCACTTAGAGTAAACCAAAAAAAGACAAAGCCTCATATTCCAGTAAAATACCTCAAATAGAAAAATATATATATAATACAATTATTCAATTTTCAAAGAAAGAATCCTATCTGACAGATAGAAAATATTATTTTTTATTAGCACGGCGTCCTACTACCAGTTCGTATTATACGCTTAAGTACTAATTACGATAATGGTTTTAGGACTTAGGATGGCTATATTTATAGGAAGTGTACCCGCATTTACGTGAAGGTTGAGTGGAAAACGATTTTGAAAAAACACAGTACACACTCAAGTTAGATTTTAACCTCTATCTTCTATTTATAGTAGTTCTGTTTTTTTTCTTTCGAGAGTAGCGTGTTAGACCACCGGGCTACCAAAGCAGGTGATATTAAATTACTTGACCTACTAACAAGTAAACATACGTCAAGTCATGAAAGCCCCGGAACTCTCACTGATTGATAAATAAGTGTTATTTTATATATGCATGTATATATATATATATATATATATATACATATTAACACTGCTATAGGAGAAAATAATATCATTGTTGACCAAAAAAAATATCAAGTTTTTATTTCATAAAAGAACCTTCAAAAGAAAATTACTCTCAGCATTGAAATATAAAACTATATGTTTATAAGCTATAGCTTTGCAAATATTAAGCAATCGTTCTCATGAAATAATTGGTGTATATATCTATTTTTCTATAACTCAAACGGTTAGTAAGACGTGGCGCCAAAAAATTCGTTTATAATGACACTTGTAAATATGTAGGGAATGTAGGAATAAGGGGTGTTTTTAGTTTCTTCCCTTCCCTTCCTTTCAAAAATAATTAATCACCACAGAGCATAAATGTTAAAACGAAAAACATCCTTCACGTACTGGGGAAATCATAAATCTTTTAGCTCGCAGTGACATTAATCCCCCCGTTAAGATATTATAGTGTAATAGACGTATCACCATGGTAATAACCTCATATGGCAGCTTTAAAAAAAATAGTATTTCTCGTTCAATCTATTCATACACTGATGTATATGTTAAATGGTGTCAGTGGCACAACAGATTAAGCTTGGGTTCCCCAGCAAAATTTATTTTAGAGCACCCTTATCCAAGTCATATAACACCTTAATAAATATCATAAGAAATAATTAGTAGTCCAAAATAATTACTAATCTAATAATCACACCTTATAATGATTGCTTTAGCCTCGGTTTCTGTGTTGGACAGTTCATCAGTCAGTTAGCTTAACTTCATGAATAAAAAATCCAAAAAAATCTGCGCTATTTGAAACTGAAGGAAATAATTGAAATAATGCTATGGTTTATTCATAATTTACAACAATTTATGATAAACATATTTAACTATCTAAATTGTCAATAATCAGGATATAATTTATTTGATTGCAATTACTTCCAACAAATCTATAGTAATTTAAGGTTCCATTTCGTGGGCCCCCTTATAACATTGGACCTCCTTACCCGCATTGGAGGCACTACGCGCCAGAGTGTTTCGTCACTGCATTGTGACCATTTGGATGACTTGGATAAATTCAGTAACATTTTGTCAAGTGTGGGTAGCTTACGCCTATTTTTTTTAAAGGTTCTTACAACTGTGTTTCGTTTATAGTTAAAGCGATTTTTGTTAAATAGTTTAAAGATCAAGTACATACTAGCCACACGCATGATCACGTGATCAAAAGCGTCAGTCATACAACGGACTAGATTGCCCATTACAAGAATTTCGAAGCTCGAATCTCAGATGGGTGCACTGATGCTGGGATCACAATCAACTTTACGGTCACATAACGTAACGTTCACTTATTTCTCACTAAACGTTCATTTAAAGTAAAGTAACTTGTGTGTGATTACGATTTACGTAACTTAACGTAACAACTCGATAAAAACACAGACAATGGATTTAAATTGTTTGAAAACAAATTGCTATATAAAATGAAACACAAGCATTTAAGACTGATTAGGATAAAAGTACTTACAATAAAACCATAATGGATGTAAAAAATAACGTATAACAAGAGGTTACGGCGTTATAGTGTTCGAGAGATGTGGGAAAATCTGTACCAAAGAGTTCTTCTGCATTTCATTAACAAACAAATGAAGTACTAGTACTAAATAGCCCTGTTAATATCGCTCGCAATATGATCAGGGGCGCCCACAGGGATGGTAGCCAGGGGGGCAATAGCCCCCCATGAGATTCTGAGGTTCTATAAATATTATAATTAGGCTAATCCCAGCCAACAGTGTTCTTAACTAGCGCTGAAATAGTACCCCGAGCCAACAAAGAGTTATAGAATATAACTAATAAACTAATTACTAGCGCCACCACCAAGCCACCTGCTTAGTTTAGGGTTGATAATTTGGCATATTTGCAAGCAGTTATAACAGAATTCGTCATTAAAATCGTCAAGTGTCTACTCACGAATTTTGATAAATTTGAAACATTTTTATTGTGTTATGTCTTATTTTAAGGAAACAAGGATTGCCTTAAAAATCATCTATTGAGGCTTCAATTTAGTACATTTTCTTTGACCCCCACCCTCCCCCCGTATTGGGGTATGGACAATCTCCCAGAGCCCCCATTCTGTCCCCCACCACCCGGAGAGAAGTCCTGCGGGTGCCCTTGAACATTATTGGCTATCTATAGCAAGTGGTGCCTTCACTTATCACCTGGTCGACAGTAACAAGTTAAGTAAGCTGTAAGGGAACACTAAGCTTACTGCATAGAGACGGATTCCATTTTTAAAATGTGGAGAACCTCTACGCTACATTACGTTACGTTACGTGAAAGTTGAGTGAACGGTAAGTTGATCATGAAGCAAGAATTTGGTCGATTTTCCAAACTTGGTTTATTACTATGGCGTTCTCAGTCTCTCTCTACACTAATAATTATATTTAGCACCGCGTATTACCACCGGTTCGGGTTATACGCTTTAAGTACTAATTACTCTAATGGATTAGGAATTGGGAAGGTTGAATTAGAGGAAATGAACCCGCATTTGCGTGGAGGGAGAGTGGAAAACCATTTAGGAAAAACCACGCGACCGAGATTCGAACCTCGATCTCCGCGTCCTCAGCAGTCGAGCTCAACACGACAAGCGCGCTAGCCAACTACGCCACCGAGGCGGGTTACGCTAATACTGGTTAGTTTCATCTAAATAAGCTTACTAATGCCCTTCCCTTAGATTAAGCCGTTAATAATTAAGATGTTAAACACAATAACTAAAAACACACAAGTTATATAGCTTTTTTTTAATGTGCCTAAGTGTTAGTAGGCTTGTTATTAATAATTTTCTTTGTTAAATTTAGGACAATCACTACAACCAGAGCCAAGACCGTTAAAATACTACTTGTCCCAAGAAAACAGACAAGATTTCACAATAATTATTTATTATTATTATTAGCACCGCACCTTACTACCCGTTCGGGCTATACGCACTTACGGTAATGTGTAATGGTAGAATGATTGTGAGATGAAGTGAAGGACATACAGTTTAACGTGGAATCCGAACCACGGTGGAGGCCTGGCATTCCCCCACATTCACAAAATTATATATTGATCAGCCCTGCCAGCTATTGAACACGGGGCTTATTGATGAGTTGTTAGAGGTTATTTTTAAACACCGCGTCTTACTACCCGTTAGGTTTACACACTTATGGTTTTAGGGATTAGGCCTCGGCTACGATACTGGTGGCGAGAAACGAGCGGCGAGCGTTTAGTGCGATAGAGCGGTGCCCCTCAAGTTTCTTTTTGTACTGTTTGATACGGAGAACCACGTTTGGTGGACGAGAGCGGCAAGGCACTCACCTCAGAATCGATACAATACATTTTTGGGTGCCGCTCTGGTTTCAGTCCATTTCGAGATGTTGTCAGTGAACTATGCGTTCTCTCAAAAAGGAAATCTTGCAAGGAAAGTAAAGGAGGCTGATGAAGTACAAATGTCATATGATCAAGTGAAAATGTTAACTGGTGAAGTGCTAATATCATCAAAAAACGTAAATAAAAAGTTCCAATCCTCACATAAATTGACGTACATTGAGATTGAAGACTTGATTTCAGAGTTAAAGTCGAGGCTATGCTTTTGGAATGATTGGTACAACGATTTTATGAACACTCTCATAACTAGGAATCTGTGAAATGAGGTTGGATCTTCATTCAATTCGACTCCACGTTGGCAACTGGACGAAAGTACCGCTCTGAAATGTGGGGAATTACCGCTTTGATTGAAGTCTGCACCGTTTACCGACTTGCCCCTCACCCCTCGTGTCGTACTCGGGGCCTTAGGGAGGTTATATTTAGAGGAAGTGCACCTGCATCTGCGTGAAGGGAGAGTATAAAAACCATTTTGGGAAAACCAACCTCAATACATCCGCCCGAGATTCGAACCTTGATCTCCCTGTCATAGAAAGTCTAGCCTACTGCGCGAGTAGTGCGTTAGACCACGCGGCGTCTGAAGCGGGTTTTGGAGGTTGTTCTTAATCAAGGTGTCGGGCGGTGACACGTGCTATCAAAGGAGTCTACCATCTGTCACTTTGTTACCACCCATTTTTCAACAGTTTCCAAAGCCGTGGAAGGGGTTGAAAATGTGATTAAAATTACCATTTTATAATTAAATACCCCTTAAGTAGTTTTCTTTACTTTAGATAAACATTGTCAAAGACAATATCATTGTGGTTAAAGGTAATTCTAGAAAGTCAAGTTTTAATTACACTTTGGTGTGATTTTATAAAAAAAATCATCTCAATTTAATAAACTGGTGATGTTGGCAAAAGTTTATTTATCATTTTATAAAATGTGAACTTAAAAATTAAGTGTTGCAGATAATTTTTATGAGATTTATGTTAGTTGAATTTGATAGTTTCTAATTTTTATTTTTTGAATATGTTTGGATTCACTTCAGTAACCAAATAATAAGTTATTATATTATAAACTATATTACTATTGGTTTTAATTTATATAATGGGCTTAGCTTAGAGTTAGTAGTCTTAAGAGTGGCAAACACTATTTCATTGCCATATAATAATGAATTTTTTAAATTGTGAAATAATTTGAGAATTACATAAATTATTTGTGTTTTAATAGAATAATAATTAATAGTTCCCGTACATATATACATACACACATATGCATACATAGATATACACGCACATACATGCCTACACACTAACAAACACACATACATTCATACATATATATGCATACTTACATATATGAATACATGCACACATACATACATAAATACATGCATAAATACATACATACATACAAACATGCATACATACATACATACATATATACATACATACATACACACATACATACATACATACATTAATACATATACATGCATACTTACATATATGAATACATATTTACATACATATATGAACACATGCACACATACATACATAAATGCATACATACATACATGAATACATGCATGCATATATGAATACAAACATACATACATAAAAACATATATACATACATAAATACATATATACATAATTACATATATACATAAATGAATACATACATACATGCATACATTTATACATGAATTACATAAATACATGAATACATGCATACATGCATACATACATACATACATACATGCATACATATATAAATGAATAAATACATACATACATGAATACATTCATACATACATACATGAATACATTCATACATACATACATACATAAATACATACATGAATACATTCATACATACATACATACATACATACATGTATATATAGATACATGAATACATGCATACATACATATATACATGAATAAATAAATAAATACATACATGCATGAATACATACATAAATACATACAGACATACATGAATACATACATGCATACTTACGTACACACATGCATGCATACATGAATACATACATACATGCATGCATGCATTCATACATACAGTAGCCCCATGGCTTCTTTGGTGCTGACTGACAGCTCACAGCTGACTTCTGACAGTCAACATTTAGGTATATACCTAAATTTTTATTGTCAGAAGTGACAGCTGCTAAACACATGTTTTTGCAGATCATATGGTTCGGCACAGGGGTACGTAACTTGGTCTGGTAACTTTTTAAAGCTGTCAGTCAGCACCAAAGAAGCCATGGGGATACTGATACATACATACATACATACATACATACATACATACATACATACATACATAAATACATACATACATACATAAATACATACATAAATGCATACATACATACATACATACATAAATACATACATACATACAGTAGCCCCATGGCTTCTTTGGTGCTGACTGACAGCTTACAGCTGACTTCAGACGGCTTTAAAAAGTTACCAGACCAAATTACGTATCCCTACGCCGAACCAGAGGATCCACAAAAACATGTGTTTAGCAGCTGTCACTTTTGACAGTCAAAATTTAGGTATATACCTAAATGTTGACTGTCAGAAGTCAAATGTGAGCTGTCAGTCAGCACCAAAGAAGCCATGGGGCTACTGTACACACATAAATAACAACCCCATTCCCTCAAGGTTTAGGAAAAAAAACTGCATATAATTCAAAAGACAACAAATCCGTACTTAATCTATCCTCACTAAATTTCTACGCACGTCCTTTTTTTTTTATACCCCTTGCTTAGAGAAAGTTTAAAAACCGAGTTAGACATGCTTTTTTATTTTTAAAACTCTTAATCGATCTCTTTTTCACAAATTTGCTTACAAAATTTAACAACATCCTCCACGGCCTACCCCTTCATTTTGACCCACACACTCTTACATCAAATATTTGCTTCGTTACTCGATACACACTCATCCTCTCGACATGCCCAAGCCAACGTAAGATGCCTCTTTCACAACCACTTATTGGACTACCTTTCAAACCACACGTTTTTAACACCCATTCATTGGTAAATCTACCCATACGAAGTTTTACACATTCCTTTCTTAGATATCTCATTTTAACTAAATTCACCTTTTTCTTATGTTTCTCCTGACAAACCCATGATTCACATCTTTACAACAATGTAGGCGTTCACAAAAGTTTATATACTGCCATCTATGCCTCTTTCGATATTACTTCATTCCTTACAATAATCTGCGTACATCCAACTACTCTCCGAGCTGCATTCACCCGTCTGTCGATTTCACCATCTAGCCTTCCATTTATATAGAACTTTCTGGCCTAGATACACAAAATCATTCACTTACTCCAACATTTTTTTTGTACTAAGCTAACAATAATTTCCTGATTTATCCTTATCAAAATATATGACCTAAGTTTTGGAGACATTAATTATAAGACCATCTAGTTTGCCTTTTCGACACAATCAAACGATTTAATGCATTCTGCATGTCACTTTCACTCTTAGGGCATCATCTGCATAAGCCGCACACTCATACTCACATTGTCCATTTTTACACCAACCGCATTATAACAAGCATCCCTCGTACACTCTAGGCCTTATTAACGATTTGGCTGATAAGGTTGCAGTCTAGGGTGTAAGATCTTAGGAGGCGCACATTTTGGGCCATAAGTTTTTTTATTGGGTGCAAGAAGTGTAGAGTGAAGAAAAATTGTAAATTAATATTATAATATAATATAATATAATATTTGTTCCCAAAGTAAAAAGTGAAATTTGAAATAATATTATAAGGCATTAGGATACTTATTTTAATGTAAAGCTACTTGAATTTCTAATGTGAAGGCGAAGAAAAATTAGTCATTCCAGGACCGATGGGCTGGAAACGCGCTGGTCGCTGCCAGTATTTTCTTTGTTAATTTGAAATGAAAACAATTCAGTGTTAAATTTAATTACATTTTTTATAGTAGCCTCATGTGTGTCCATAGAAATACAACCTATTTAATGGTGGGTTTGCGTAATACATTTATTACTGTATTACACGGTATAGTGATATAATTTACCTTTATTTATTAGTTCACTCTAAGCATGAATAATTTTTAACCATTAATATAATCTATATTAAATTAAAACATGTAATAACACATTTAATACGTATATGTATTTATTGGTTGTTATCTACTTTTAGTATTATAGCTGGGGTTTGAGGGTTGGATTGCTGGGTTGTAAGGATTGTGGGGGGCGCCTACAAGCATATTACCCTAGGGTGGCCTGAGCCCTTAATCAGGCCCTGAGTACGCTTATCCATAAAAACAGTGAACATCCATTAAGATATAACACAACCTTGTCGAACACCCCATTCGATGTCAATTTACTCGCTCGAAGCTCTATCCACCCTAACACTGCAAGCTCCCTTGTTTGCCTTGAACTACTAGCTCTGAGTGTCAGAAGCGACTTTCAGAGGGGGTAGGTGGCTTGTTAATGCCTAAAGTACCAATCTGTAGTCACAGATCATAACCTTTATGTCTAAAAGTGTAATTTGGTTGTGAAGGGAAAATGAAGTTGGTGGGTGAAGGTTTGTATGTTGGGAGCAGCAGAGTTTGTGTGGTGTTTACTAGATCGAGCCCTCGTACACTGTGATGGAAACATGAGCGCAGTTAGGCCCGATGTGAGTAGTGTAGTGAGTGAGTAAGTTCTAGACGAGCTGAAAGAAAATACATGAAATAATATTAGACACTTAGCGAAGATGGCGTTGATGAAATTGAAAGTGTGAATAGAAATGATTCTGGTACGTAGTTAGTGGGGATGTGGGAGGATGGGGACCCAGGGATTGGCTATGCTTAGAAAGAGGAGTGGTTAGTAGGAAAGGGTTGATTGGTAAGGTGTGCAGATGTAATTTTCATACGAGTCGGGGCTTCTTGTATCTCCTTGTTTCATGGGGGTCGTACTGGCCCAATCTTCTAATTGTGGCGTTGTCCTCTACCTAGCTGGCTCGTTTATAGAGCTTGTCGCCTCGCTTCCGGAAGATCTCCTGAAGTGTCGCACTGCCAGTGGTAGCGTGTATGTACTCATTGCTGGACCGGGTGTTTACACCTAGGATACTCTTAAGTATCTTGTTTTGTACGACTTGTAGTGTACCTATCACTGACTCGGGAGCATACCCCCACGCCTCGCATCCGTATAGCAGAATCGGTTGTACTAAGCTCTTGTACATTAGCAACTTGTTGTTGATCCCCAGCACTGGGCTCTTGAGCAGGCCATAGTTTGCGATGAAGGCCCCCATTGCCTTTTTTCTTGTGTAGTCTGCGTGCTCCCTCCATGCGAGTCTGGCATCTAACATCACCCCGAGATATTTCATAGAACTCTTGTAGGGGATATCCTCTTCCAACACT
>CABFOW010000982.1:55551-83644 GCA_902141385.1 Timema californicum
AACTTGTTATTGACTTTTATAGCTTTCGTTTTCAGAACTTCTTGTTCCGGCCTAGTCTTGAACTTCCTCTTGAGTCCAGAGACTGGCTCAAAGGCTTTATCTGTTTCAGTGTTTGATGGGCCCCCTTCCTGGCCTTGGTCTTCCATGGCTTCATCGTCCGTTCCTTCGACGTCTATTTCTCCATCTGAGACGGAGGTCATAACCCCCTCTTTACGTGTTCCTTGCGGGGTAGCACGCTACCCTTCTTCAGTCGGCACGTAATATATCACAATTTAACAAAATAATTTAAATAATTAATAAATATATATATACACTCGTTAACGCCGTTTAACTACACTGACGCACTGTGTAAAGCACTGTTGTGTTAATGTTGTTGTCATTCAACTCACTGACTCTACACGACTTCAGACGGCACGGATAAATTCGCACAATGAACAATTTAACGTTTCACTGCAACGTCCAAACGCACACTGGAATTCCAATTGTACAGTAAAAAGAAATTCGTGGCACCCTAACACACAGGCTGTACTTCCATTATATACCGCCATGATCGCATTTACCAATCATTCATCCACACCATACTCTCTCAGAAAACTCCATAACACACTCTTATTGAGCCAATCACACGCTTTCTCTAGATCAACAAATGCACAATACTGTTTCTTCCTTACATTTCTCATTTATAATTCTCAATCAGTTGTTGAAATCAAGTATCCTAGGGAGATTGGTATGTATTGGCAGTTGTTGCACGTTGGATCTTGTTCTAGGCTGAATCAGATTTTTAGCATGTTTACCTTTACAGTCTGAACAAGTCTAACAAAATTGTGGTTTTGTGTTCGTTGCACGTCTAGCAGTTTTTACATCTGGTAAGTATAAGCGCTAGTCTATGTGAAAGTTTCCCTTCAAGATACGATATAGATACACTCCATTGGTAAGTATGGTGTATAAAGTCTGTTCCACGCTTGTATTATTATTATTAGATCATCTTATTATATTCACGTCATGATCAGGGATAGAATGGGTTGACAATACGTCTGATCAACATTTCACCAGATCCATTCCTCGTTATGTGACGATCTTTTAAGCGTTCCTTATTTCAATCAGTAATTTGTTCGGTTCATAGCACATTCACACATTTATCCTCACACCGGATCTTCCTTTGATGTGACGGCGAGATAACTATCGATAACGGGTCTCAAAGATCTGATACTATTGTTTGGAGGATATAGAGTTTCATCAAAATATCCACGTTCAAAATAAAAGGTCACGTCAGGAACACGATACGAGGATATGATACAATATTAGTGTCGATAATATGCGGGAGGACATCACCTAGAAATGGTTGACGTTTAGGTAGTGGCTGTTGTTAACGTGTGCCATCTTGAAGGTGATACATTATTGTGACATACTCATCTTGGTGAACGGTGAGTCATATAAATTTGTGGATTTGTAATGTTGAACAACATTCCGTTTATTTTTGGTATAATATATTAATGTCGTTTCTAAATACACATTTACTAATAGTTTAAATCAGATTTCTGGATTCATAAAATTGACCTTCCTTGCTTTCAGCAATATACTTTGAGTAGCTTCATCATCGTTAATAGTCTTTTAATATTGTGAATTTGATTGCATCAAAGAACCTCGATTATCCTTCATAGACCGGGAACGAGGCTAGGACCGTTATAAGAAGGCTGGGGATTTTGCATGTATGCATGTTTTTTTAATTTGATAATATTGATATGTTAGCTATAAAAAATGTATTTTATGTTACATCTATCAAACCTACTAAGTTTTATCGTGCATATTATTACATATTTCATATGTTAGTGCATATGTTGGGTAAATATGCATATAAATGCATGTATATGGTATTTTTTACTATTTTAAATAACATTTATTCAAATCTTAGGAAACATTTAGTCCTGCAGGGCACGTCACACGTTTTCCCTTCCTTCCTGAGGCCACATCATACATCTCACCACTTCGGAATTGTGGAGCGTTACAAACAATATGTATTAAGTTCAGATTCGAGTGTGTGGTTCTTGTTTGCTTTTTGTTGTGCGTGCTTACATACATAACCAAACACGCCATTCCCTTACGAGGTCGGCAAGAAATTCTGTATAGAGCTAAAAAAAAACTTTGTAAATATTCCATACTCACTAACTTTCTCCACACTTCCTTATCCTTGTACACTTCCTTCGCTTTTCCACAAGAAACTGAAATAATAGCGTGTGTTTGTAGATTATTGTATTAGTTTAGTTTAATATTAATTTTTGTCTCTATCCAAGACAGTACATTTTTTGTTTTAATTTCTTTCATTGAGCTGTGACTTACACACTCAAATATTCCAAAAGACAGAACTATAAAAAATTTAAAGTTTAAACAGTGGGTTAAAGAGGAATATACTCTCAAGACCGACGGTGAAGTAATATATTGCCAAGTTGTTTCAAAACGGGTAAGTTTTGTATTGGTATTCTTGCTTCATAAAGACACTACATGTATTTACTCGCGGGACGGCTGTATTAGACCTTTTCCATGGCTGCATTTCGCGCAGCTCTCATTTTAATGTGAATAATTGCATTGTTACCTGTTAAATTAATGTGGTCGACAAAAATATATAAATATAACAAGCAGCATCGGTATGTCTTGGAGAGTTGCAAAGGAAGCATACATTGTTAAAACTGTACCTGTGATAGGTTACTCGCTCACTTTGGCCCTATTTGACCAATCATACATATGCTCTGCTCTGCATGTCTCGCTCGGGAATGTATTCCTTGATACCTGACCTATAAGCGTTATACTGTGACGTGTGAACAATTCACAGGTTCAGTTTAAACTGACGCTTCTTACCGGGGCAACACTTCACGATACGCCACTCCCATGCAATAATTATTGGAGACAATGCAGTACATTAAATTAATTGTAATAATTTGGTAATGGAATTAGTTTGACTTTTAGGCCTAAATGGTAAGAGCATATATTATTGTATTCTAGGTAAAATGCAAAAAAAAAAAAGTTGTTCAACACACCTTAACAGTTACATTCGGAAGTGAAGTGTGAAAACCCCTCATACTACATTGACACTGAAGCGATAAGAGAAAGTTCCATTTTCTGAAAGTTTGTGCCACTCCTTAAAATGTTTAGAAATACCTAGTTGTATAGTGTAATCAGAAGCACAATCAGTAAGTTTTTGTACAATATGGTTTTAAAAATTATCATATAATTTTAACTATAATTCTTATTTTCTTACTGTGCATATTTTCCAATTTTTCTTGCATATTTCTTCAGTTATAAGTGCATATTTTACCATATTTTAGTTAATATTAATCCGCAGACTAGTTATGAATCTATTGCTTTTTGAATTGTCACTTAAAAATAAGAACTTAAAGAATATCATTTAATTTCACACTATTTTGTAAGAAAATGTCAGTCAGCCTATTTTGTTTTAATACTACTGTAAATTGAGTGAGTCATGACAACAATGTGGAAGAATAATCTATGGTGTGATGTTCGGGTGGGGGAGGAGGGGTGCACGCACGGTATGTATAATGCCATTAAAAGATACTGAGGCTATATAGCACTAGAAACAATAATGACACGCCTTGTGAAGTTGAAATTTAAATGGTATACAAATCTGACTCCGAAGTGTACCCTTTTGAGACACTAATTTATTTGCACTGATGCACCCTGTAACACTGTCGCATACCACCAGGGGTCAGAATAGTTGTGGTTACACTCCTCGTATGGGCTTGACAAAGGATGGATCCGGTCTCACTCTTTCATTAGCACTTTGTTGGCAAGGTTCATTCAAAACTATAATTCTGCGATGCATAAATCACGTTTAATTGTCAGGCAGACATAATAATACATTGTATGTATTTGTTTCATCTATTAGGGTGTATCGTTTAGTAAACGTCTGCTCCAAAACTGAACTGAGTAATTACTATAAGCTCATGAACCCGTACCATACCAAACAATCCAATGAGCTTCCCACACAAGTAACTTCATGGTATCCCATAAAAGTAACTTTAGTGGTTGATATATTAAATTATTATTATTACTAGCACCACATCTTACTACCCGTTCGGGTTATACGCACTTACGCTAATGTGTAATGATAGGGCGATTGTGAGATGAAATGGAGGACCTACAGTTTAACGTGGAATCCGAACCACGGTGGAGGCCTGGAACTCCACACATTCACAAGTTGTGATTAATACACGTCTTGTCGGAGGTGAAGGAAGGGTTTGGCATTCAGATAAATCTGTGCCGGCTCTGGGGATTGAAACCCGGACCCTCAGCACAGAAGTCTGATACCTTACCCCTAGACCACCATGTCACCGATATATTAAAAGGTGACCTGGTGGTCTAGGGGTAAGGTGTCAGACTTCTGTGCTGGCGGCCGGGGTTCAATCCTCGGTCCCGGCACAGATTTATCTGATTACCAAACCCTTCCTTCACCTCTGACAAGACATCTTGTGAATGTGGGGAATGCCAGGCCTCCACCGTGGTTCGGATTCCACGTTAAACTGTAGGTCCTCCATTTCATCTCACAATCACCCTACCATTACACATTAGCGTAAGTGCGTATAACCCGAACAGGTAGTAAGACGCGGTGCTAATAATAATGATATATTAAAGATGCCTAAGCATCGCAACACGAGTACCTATAGTGTTCCGAGAAATATACGCTTTATGTAAAGTGAGAAGCTTCACCAATTATGACGCCTAACAACAACCAGGAGAGACGCTTCAGTACATGAGTTATTGTTCGAATCGTTTACTAACAGTAGTTCTCGCGTTTAAGTATGATGGCTCTTGCAACAATAGTGGTACGTATTTGTGAAAAGTAGAAGTGTCAATAGTGTCAGCAATAATATTTTGTGCTATTTCATTGGTTATTTTACTTACGATACTTTTTGCTGAAGATTAGATATTCAAAGACACAGAAGTTTCTCTCTTAGTTATACCAAACCCTTTTCATAAAATATACTTCGTTTGAAGTTATATGGTTATCGATAAATATTTACTAAACATAGAACTATAATACGACTGTATCTATAAATATTAAACTGTTGGTTTGAAATATAATTTAAACTATTACATTTTGCCTTCTCTACACACTAATTAAATAAAACTTTATAAACATGGATGATAGCCAACACAAATTGATCAAAGCTTCCGTGTAAGGATAATGTGTGATTTAATTATTAATTTCTAAAAACAAATATTAAGACAGTATAAACACTGAATAATGTTTTAAAAATATTTAGCAACTTAACATACCTTCAGATTATAGAATTAGTTTTAAAAACTTTTCATAACAATATAAACAATTACACTCTTAATCATAATTGTATTTGCCTACTATTTGAAACATGATTTAAATGTGTTTTTAATTGCTAATAAAATAAAATTAAAAGTAAGAATTTAGTAAAACCCACAGATATTTAAGTACCAAATAACATGTTTTTAATGTTTATTGCTATTGTTTTAGTAATTGTCTTGTTTGTTAGTATCGATCATTTTTTTATATCTATGTATTTAATTAAACTGAATGATATTAAAATATAAAACTAAAACCTATGACTTGATAATTTCAGGTAAAATATATAATAGAGGATATTATAATAATATATGATTTCTTTAGAAAGGGTAGGGAGTCAGACGAAAGTTTTTTAGTGAAACCAAGCAAACAATTGTGTTATTTTATTAATCGGACCTGTCGAGGACGATTAATGTGCTAGCTAGTAATGTTGCTAGCATTACTCTCTATTCAATAACTTCAGTTGTTTATTATACTTTACTAAATCTAAATATGTTTTATATGTTTAGTGAAATGGTCTATCAAATGGAATATCTCTAAAATATTAAAACAAGTAACTGCTAAATTATTCAGTTAAATGTTAACTAGTTACACGAAACGGACCTTACAACATGCTATTTGCTGGTAAATCTTCTGTCACTGGCTTTTTCACCATCCAACCACCTTTAAAAAACTACCCTAGATAGCTTTATGGCTTTAACTCTTATACCCATCGGCAAACACGAATCGGCTTTACTTAAACCGGTTATTCCTTGTCAGAACTTCGATGTGTTTACATCAATTGTTGAGTGAGTGCTGAGTTTCAATATGCCTCAAAAGAAACAAAATGATGTAGCAGTGTTTACCACTTGTATGGTGGCTACACTTTTAAATCCAACTGCAAGATTATAACATCATTAATTAATAAAGCATATGATCTCTAAAACGAGTGCAAAATAAGTGACCAGGATAAAGTGCATGCGCCTTACGTTGCCTATTACAACTGTGCAGTGTATTTGAGAGGATGGTGAAAAGGTTATATGAAGTATAAGGTCTGATGGTCTGTCAAGAACCAAAATATAATTTGGATGAACTTTAAAGTAACTTAACTAAGATATCCGGGTTATCCCTGAAAGCATAGTATACAGTTGCCATAATAATTGCCTTCCACCATCAGACAAAGACTTTACAGCATCATGAAAAATGAACGATTCTTAATGACACCAATATTAACTGCCCATGCAACAGTCTATCAGTAATCAAAATTTTAATTCTTCTACACCAAATAAGGGGATCTTTTTCTACCTAGAAGAGCTCATTGTTTTAACATTACTTTAACTGTAGCTTATCCTATAGTTGAACGGGATGGTAAGAGATACAATTACATGGCTGGAATTTTCTGAAGAAGAATACGAATATTTGGATATTTCGTTAACGGAAAAAAGCTATTGGTTAGCATTTTACTGGTGGTTTTCTTTACTGAACAGATATTGAATATGGATTTGCTGTAGTAAGACAATGTCACCAAAACCAATGAGTAGCGACTTTTCATTGATTTACTAACTCATAATATAAACGGATTTTTTCTTTACATTGGCAACAAGCCTATCTTCATACCAATTGCTTACACATTTAATTTGAAAGAAACTTATAAAAACATGGTGAACCTCTTGATAAAATAAACTACAACAAGCACTGTTGGAGCATATGTGATTACTTAAAGGTTATATCAATATTGTTAGACATACAATTAAGATATACAAAGTGTTGCTGATTTGTTGGCGAACGGGTAGCTAAGCTAAAGAAACTCACCACTCACCAGAAACTAACCCCGTGTGAAAAATTCAGAGTAGGCTATTGTTCAGAATTCCTTAGTACACGCTGAAAAGGTAATCTTACAACTACCCTAGATAAAGCTTAATTTAGTAAAAAGGATTGGTATACCCATGAAGAAGGATGTGCTTGTTCTTTTTATATACATGCAACAGAAATTATTCCGATGAATTGAGGCAAAATGAAAAAAAATAGGAATTGTGGTGGCCCTCAGATAAGTAAGCTTGCCACAGACAACCTTTTTTATTCCACTTTGAATTAAGTATAGCTAGCAGCTTGGACAGTATTCAAAGATATCTGTGGCAATTTTACGAGAAATTATAAAGCAGAAAATTTTGGAAAAATTCCCTTAGTTAATGTATTCTGGGGTTAGTAAAGATTCACATTTTAAAATGATATTTTATTTTTTCCCCACAAAATCTTTGTGCAGTTAGTGATGACTATGAAGAGCGAATTCACCAATACTACGCTGTTATGAAAAAACTGTACCAAGGAAAGGGTAGTGTTAGCATGGTGGCAGATTACTACTGCACGGATGTGCTTGAGACTAATTACAAATTGAAGTAATCCTCTATTTTTTTTAAAGCTATAGATCTTCTAGTGTAATAATTCTTTCATATGAGGGTAAATATATGAGTTTTTTGAATTACGTATTTCTTTTTCTTTTTAATCGAGAGCGATATAAATACTCTGAAGGCATTATGAAAAAATTAGATTCTAGGAACATGTTTCATACATAAGTATTTTTTTAGCATACTTTTTATACAGTCAAACATATAACCCTTCCTCTTATGAGTTAATATTTTTTAAATATACTCTTATGTATTGATATACATTACGTGCATATTATTAAGTTTAGATATAATATTGTATCTGTGAACAACATTTTGTAATTTATGTAAAATCCAAAGATTAATCAAATAACGATTCACAGAAAAGTGTTAACACTAAACATAAACTATACTAATACCAAATATAGAGGCCTGTGAAGTGTTATTCTTCTGGGATTAAGAGATGATACGTTCTTGAACATAAAACTCAATACGATCTCCCTTAAAGAAGGAATCGTAAAGGTTTTTTGAAAGCTAACATTTGCGTCACATGTTACGGAATTTGGTCACGAAACAGGATAAAAAAAAAGTTAAAAACCAAGTTCCTGATAAAGACAACACAAAAGATTGACCAGGAAATGTAAACTGTACGCCAAAGAGTATTCGATACATCCAAGTTGATACAAAAGCAGGTTTGTTCACGCGCTCTTAGCTTGATTAACTGTCTACATCTATCTCTCTTCTCTCACTAAAGTATATGTCTAGAGCTAGATTCCAGTTGTTATTATAATTAGTAAATTTTACACGAGAGTTATTAACGGTAAAATTAAAGAGCTAAGAATTAGTAAGCGTGTTTTGAAAACCATGCACCCTCATTAGCGATAAAATAAATTGGGAAAATCACACTGTAAACTCATACGTGAGAAACTGCTCCTAATGTGCACCCGACCGGTATTTGAAATCACACCTTGAAACCCCTCATCTGTAATGCCTTGTACCGTGTAGCCAACAGTGCAATTAAATAAAATACGTACATGAATCACGCCTTACTACCTGTCCAAGTTATCCGCTTGTTTAAACTATTGAAATAGGTTTCAGGAAGGTAAAATGCACTGGAGATGATTTCGTATGTGTGTGTAGGGAGGGTGGGAAACCATTTTAATAAAACGTTATATAGGTACATTCGGTATAGATTTGATCCTTAGCATATTCGTAACCGACTAATCAAACCTAGCCAAGCTGATGCCTTGGACTATATGGCCATTAGTACGATTAAGCATCATAGGTAACCTAACTACACGTCCCAGAACACATGGTGAGGGTATATTTTTAAAATAAAGACTTTTTATTTCAGTTTATTGTATACTTACTTTGTGAACGCATTAACGTTTGTTTCAGATACAATGAACTATAGTAATTATTGACCACTAAGCCATTAATTGTAGTAGTTTTTGTGTATTTCGTAAATTTACTTTAAACGCTCTTGCCGCAACCATCTGGAATATTCATGTCCTATTTAAGATTAAATAATGAACAGGACACCTGTAAAAACTATTCATTATTTTACTAAGAAAATTTGACGTGGACTTTCTAGACAAACTTATAAGGCCTTGATCACAACGTGGTCTGATTTGTTGGGAACTGAAATATCAGGGTTAGAATTCTGGTCAGCTGTATTGAGGGTACATTTCCTCTAAACTATACCTGTCCCATCCCTACCAGTATAGGTATGTATATGATTACAAACCAAATGTGTAGCGAAACATGATACTACTATAAAGCCACACGGCTGACTCACTCACTGACATTAATGTTTACCCACTTCCAGATGAGCTAGAAACTTTAAATTTGGTAAACTTATATATTCTATCCTGTAACTGACGGGGAAATTACAAAAAAAAAAAAAAGTATTCAACCCCCCAAAAAAACTAAAACTGGCGGAGCAGCTTTATTTAAATTCGGTGCGGACCTGTTTTTGGAGGTCTCTTGTGGCTAAACGGTAAGATCTATCAAAAGACGGCTCTGTAATTACATTAGTTTACATCCACTTGCCAAGAAAACTCACTGGGGGTTTGTGGGCAGAGGCCCCAACGAGCAATGCAAGTTATGAATTTAAAAGCACACAACTTACAAAAGTATCCGACACCTTAGCTTTGTTGGTAACCTGTTTGTTTACTGAGCAGGGAGTCCCGGATTCGGTTCTCGGCATGGCCGAAAAATTTATCATTCGTGAAATATGGGTTTACCCAATCACAGCGATGAGTTAACGGCCGATGACTGGATCTTTGTAAGTTAGATTATAAGGCATTTGAAGCCACGACAGGCCTTCCCAGGCAGTAGAGGATAATACATTACTTGAATAAAAAACTGACCCAGTCCACAGGCTGGAAACAGTAATGGATGTGAAACTTACGAAACTCTTGAACATACTTCATCCACGAATAAAGGTGAAATTTCAATTAATTTATTAGTATATTTTTCGATAGTTATGGGAATCGAACATAGATCACTAAATTCTGTAGTATGACTCAATACCAATTGACGTATAACTAACCGGTTAACAAGGTGTAGGATTACTCTCTAACCATTAAATATATTGAATCGATGTTTTCTGAATTTTCCATTTGAAAACAGTGAAATCGAGATGAATTTTATAGTTTTTATAAGGTTTTTTTTTTGCAATTTTATTGTCTATTTAAGAAATTGACTAAAGAATTTCACTGGTCCCAATAACACTCTTTTTTTCGAGTAAAATATAAATCCATATTACGAATAAACGTCTCTTATGGACTCACAAGAGTTGTAATATTCAGAGCCCCCTCTTTTACTTTATATCTTCTGAGGAAATGACCGCGCTTAAGGTGGGGATGTAGGTAACTCAAGAAAGATTAAATGCTTATACATTTTTTTTATCAAAAAATTTGTTCATCAAAATAAATAAGTTCTCCAATAGAAACATAGAGTTTAATCTTCTTTACGTGGTGATTTCAATAGTTTTTTTTTAATATGTGTCAAGGATGTCCTGAAATTTAATGACAACATTCTCTTTTCATTTTAAAAGTTTCTCATCTAATGCCGCAATGCTCATGACTAGCCTGCGAATTTTGCATTTATGCATGTTTGTTTTTCCTTTGATAATATTGATGTGCTAGCTTTATATAAAAGTATTTAAAGTGACATTTAACCAACCTACCTAGTTCTATCATGCATATTGTCACATATTTCATATGTTAAGGCATATTTTGGGCGTGTATATCTATATACCCAATATTTGCGTGTGTCATGGCCTTTAGGACTAAATTTTTCCTGGGAATTGATGAAATGTTAGTTAATATGGTCAAAAATACTGTATAATTTCCAGGAAAAATTTAGTTTTGCAGGCCATGTCACAAGTTTACCCTCCCTTCCCGAAGCCACATCATACGTCATCCCCCTCCACTCCCCCTGAGGCCACATCATACGTCCTCCCCTCCCCACCCAAGGCCACATCATACATCTCTTCCCCAGTTCCCCCTAATTGTAGAGCGTTGCAAACAACATGACCGTCTATTAAGTTCAGGAGTAAGTGTTTAGTTCGTTTTAAACTTTTTTTTGTGCGTATTAATATATTATGTTATCAGTTTTTATAAATTAGTTTTTCTCTATATTTAATACAATGCATTTGTCAGGTACGCTCACGACTGGCAGTAAAAAAATATTTGGCCACATTTTTCAAAACAGGTAAGTCTTATATCGGTATTCTTGCTTCAGAAACACGCTACATGTATTTACTCATGGGATGGCTGTAATCAACCTTTTCCACGGTTAAATTTCACTCAGCTTTCATTGTAATATGATTAATTGTGTTGCTACCTGCTAAATTAAATAAATAATAATATAAATAATATTTAGCACCGCGTCTTACTACCCGTTCGGGTTATACGCTTTAAGTACTAATTACTCTAATGGATTAGGAATTGGGAAGGTTAAATTAGAGGAAGTGAACGTGAATTTGCGTGGAGGGAGAGTGGAAAACCATTTAGGAAAAACCACCCCCAGTTCACCCGACCGAGATTCGAACCTTGATCTACCCGTCCTCAGCAGTCGAGCTCAACACGACAAGCGCGTTAGCCAACTACGCCACCGAGGCGGGTTGCTAAATTAACGGGGTAAACAAAATAATGTAAATATACAAAACGGTATTTATGCGAGAAGATACAGTACATTCAATCATTTGTAATAATTTGGTACTGATATAGTGTAACATTTTGACTCATGGGCCTAAATGGTAAGAGTACAAGTAACATAAATATTATTTCTAGGTAAAAGGGAGAATAGATTCCAAATTGTTCAACACACGCAAACAACTACTCACATTCGAAACCAAAGTTTGAGTAAACTCCAAATAACTTTTGACTTTACAGCGAAAGAGGAAGATCAATTTACTAAAAATATGTAAAATCTAATGAAAATCTTTAGAAATATCTAGATGTATATTGTAATCAGAAGAACAATCAGTAAACTGTTGTAGGATATGATTTTATAAGTTATAATGTAATTTTAACTGTAACTTTGTAACTTTTAATTCATCAGTTTTAAGTGCATATTTGCATGCATATTCCACGAAATTTTAGTCCATGCATAAATCCGCAGCCTACTCATGACAGATATTAAAAAACTGTTGGTATCGCCATGTTAAGAAAATTAAACTCAATGTTTCTACCTAATCAATATTTTATTTTATTTTGACAAAAAAAAAAAAGTTTTGCTATAAAAACTGGAAAAACACTGGTCTTTTCTTGCGTTATCTTCTTAGGAAGGCTCTCCTCTTTCGACCGCTTTATTTAATCGTAGAGATATTTTGACTGCTGTGACCGAACAGTTTGATCAGCTCAGCCAGTGTGGACAACAGACAGTCCAGTCCGGGCGGGGTCTGGTTCCGATCAAAATACAAGTGGTTTGACGTGTAGTAGGTCTGTCGTTAGTCGTGTGTTCTGCTCGCACTTTCATTATAAACAAAGTAGACGAGCAATTAATATAGCTGGTGCCAAGCCATGAAGAATTGTTCAATTTTGTTGAAAGAAAATATTCTTATAAAAAGTAGGAAACTCCTTCTATGTTCTCCCTTTCATTAACATTTGATGCACCCAGATAGGTTTACACTTATTGTTATTATTATTTTTGGCAATTTGGTTTCTTTCTCGTCCAAAATAATTTCTCTCGTGGTTAGATCAATGGATGACACTTTTTTTTATTCTAAGGAAATATCTGTCCACGTTGTTACAGAGAAACTGCAGATTATTCTTTGAGCGTGGTTTGACCGTGCAATGTGAATACAAGGTAATATTTCTTGGCCGTGATCGGACCACGATATGACTGATAATATGAAATGGCTTCAGAAAAATATGATATTTTTGATTGTTCCACTTCTTATAAGAAAACAATGGTGAAGAAATAAGAAGTTGTGAATCCCCCCAAAGCAAAGGCCTACAAACAATGCAGACGTATGATACAATGAGGGATCCGGATGATAAAAAGTAACTTTACTAAAGTATCATAAAATTTCAAGGACTAATTTTACTCACGAAGCTGGTCAAAGAAATTCCTAAAATCTTTCAAATATTTAACAACAAATTTCTTCAAAAGTTTGGGTTACTTTTCAACAATTAAATTCACTTTTCAGGACGCTTTTTTTGAAATTGTATAAGTTATTTGTTGCACCCAACCACACCGCGAATTTTAAATTAAGAGCAACTGTTTCCACATTTTATCGGAGAGAGACTGTGTTAAACTATTCATGGAAGGCCATCCTTAGTATACCCGACCAGAATTTGATTTCCGACCGCCCCGTTAGTGGCGTACCATTCTAGATGAGCTTTATATTTTGTCCACGTACCCAGCAGCTCTTTTGGGTTTTGTGCATATGTACTAATTACGCTAATGGAGTAGGGATGAGGGAGGTAGAATTCAAGTGTAAATGTGACAACTTTTGTGTGGAAAAAGAGGGGGGTAACTATTTAGTAAAAACACCCTCAGTACACGTGACCGGGATTTGAACCCCGATAGCCACGTCACAATCCAATCTAAAGTAAGAGTGACACGACATGACCAATGAAGCGGCCATGGCTCTAAAGGCTGTGCAAAAGTGAGAATCAAAAATTCCAAATATTTATTTTTATTAAAGTGAACCTTTTTTTAATAGGTTAAAAAGATTTAATATTTAAAAATTTAAAAAGATGGCAGTATAATTTTGTTTAAGAAATTATAATGTTTAACTAAACTAATAATACTAATTTTGTGTTCAAGTATTAAGAAGTAGGAGGTAAAATCTTAAAAAATTTAATGGGTGCGCGGATAGTAAATCATAACTTTGTAAACATAATTTAGTCACGTTTTATGCTATTATATCATGCTGCATATTAAATATTATTTATAAATAATTAACTCAACCTGTTGGAGATTTTCTCAATCTTTTAGTTATTACTGTTTTTATTGGGATGATAGCTAAGTGTAGCGATAAGGAGGGTAGTTGAAGAGAAGGTAGGCTTACACGTGTAGAGGAAATGATTAAACCAAAGTAATCAACTGCAAGAATTTTAATTCTGTCAATTTATATTTTATTTAACTTTAATTTATCCTTAACTGATTATTATTTAAAACTTATTATATTCAAAGGACATTGCATTGCGTCGAAGGAAACACCTAAGAATAATGGCCACTTCATACAAGGAGGAAAGAAATTGACCCCATCAGGGGGGAAGGGGAGAAACGTAAAAATAAACGAGTTGGTTTTGTTTGTTGACATTGTTGGTGTGAAAGAAAAAAAATTAAGAGACGCGAAAGTTTTAAGAAAAACTGAAAAGAGTTTTTCTTTTCTTGTTTTTTTCCCCTTGTACTGATTTGAATAAAGGATGGTGAGAATAGCAGTACTTTATTAAAAACGAATACTATGTCCTGAGCTTGCTTTAATAGCTTCTAGAACGGGACTGAGACTTGTGAGATTGTCAGATTATACTAGAATCTGCCTCTTCAACGCCGAAGACTACATACCGGACGAAAATAACATGAGTTGATATTAACCCTCAACCTAAATTGTGATTCATCTTTTGTTGGATACTATAACATCGACTAGAATGCATTCAACGATTAACATTTTAATACTCAAAGTTCAAAGGTTAACATAAATAATAGTTTAATTCACTAACTTAACATTTTTCTTGTAGACATTTTGTTTATTTCAACATTAATTCTAGAAAGAAACGTATTTGGTTATTTTGCCATAACGACTTCGACGAATACAATGTCCTTATTTTAGTTTTAATTGTTTTAATGTTCTTGAGGAGATTGAAGGTAAAGATACATTTTTTCCAACATGACCCAGAGGTCCCGAGACAGTCCCGTGCACAATTATTTTATAATATTAGAGTTAATTTTATTTTAAATTTCTACTCTGAGATATTGTAGAAGAAGGGTAACTGTTGTTTTGAGAACCCAAATATTGTAATCACTTTATTTTTTTCCTTTTTCTTTGTCTGAGCAAGTCCACAATTCATTTATTCATTATCTCGTGTATTTTTTTAAATTTATTGACGACATTGGACTTGAAGTTAATAAATAGATAAATGCTTTATGTAACCCAATATATATCTAATTCCCCACTTTCCTATGTAAATACCCATCCTCATTATCGTTAAGGTTGTATTAAAGATTTAAAGATACAATTTTCTAACAATCATGTGAACAGCAGAGCCTCGAACTCAACCATCGCCATTAAAGTCAATCAAGTGTAACTCGAGTTTAGCGATTTAGAAGTTGTGGTCAATGCTATGGGAAAGGATATAGATAGAAAATTTGCCACAGATCTTGTTAGTCTACTGTATTTATTTGTTTTAATCCACGTCAGGGAATGATTAGAAGAACCTGCTGTCGTCACGATAATTGATGATTTCGGTGCGTGTTTATAATCTGTGCGCAGATTAGTGTACATTCATGAGAGTGTTGAAAGCTAATTCAAGATTAAATGAATATTTACTTCCACCTTCACTGACCTAATAAACAACGAGTTTTGAAAAGATGCCAAAGTATTTCATCGTGGTATTGAATTAGCTCTCATCTGAATCGGGATTTGAGGGTTTCTTTCTAGTATGAAGAATCTTGATTTTTTTAATATTTTATTTTTCAGTCAACATTAATAAAATCTACTTTATTATTAGAACAGTTTTATCGTTTTTATAATATCTATGAAAAGTGGTAGGTTAAGATCTTAAAAACCCACCTCGTTGACATAGTTGGCTAGCACGCTAGTTGTGTTGAGCTAGACTGCCAAAGACGGAGAGCTCGAGGTTTGAATCTCGGTCGGGTGAACTGAGAGTGACTTTTATAAATGATTTTCAACCCTCCCTCCACGCAAATTTTGGTTCACTTCCTCTAAATTCAACCTTCCCAATTCCTAAGCAATTTGCGTAATTAGTACTTAAGCTTATAACCCGAATAAATAATAATAATAAATAGATCACAAAACCTTGCGTATATATGAACATTATTTTTAGTAACTTTTATAGCTATCGAAAAAAAGTTCTTTATTAACTAAATCAAACTGTAGATTTATTTCAAGCGTGTCTGACATAATATGTTGATATTAAATTTCGTGTATAAATCGAAATAGCAAATTGAAAACTAGTTTAGTAATGTGTGGAAAGGTTTGAATCCAGGCTAGGCTTATCGAGGTATTTTTCCCACAAATGGTGTACCACTTTTCCTTCCCCCACAAATGGATTCCTAATGTGGTGGCATGAAAACATGGGGAGATTTATAAAGTTTACAAATATAGCATGAAAATATTCTTGTTTTACTTATTTCACATAGATTTTTAAATCCACCCTTACCCTGATTCGTGTGACCTTGGAGATTCCAATAACGTCCTAGCCAATAATATTTGACTATTTTAGGCTCTTTATTTACTAACTCCTTATGATCCCTTTATCTTCTTCTTCTTCTCCATAAACATAAAGCCTACTCTCTCATACCACTGTTTGCCTATACCCATTTTATATACGTCTTAAGAAAACTTTTTTGTAATAGTTATATGATTTCAAAGGATATAAAATCCACATGCTTTCAACAAACAATTTATTTTAATAAAATAAATAACAGATTGAGCTATTGGCGGTTCCCCAAAAAAATATATTAACAAAAATAACTGCAACGTAACTGTAATTTATATTTATTACGTTGAACGTCAGTTGTTTTTGAATTAGTTCAGGTATTTATGGTTTTTATTTATCTGGGATGACGGAAAATGCGCCAAGCTAAGGTGAAGTATAGTAACATGGGAAATCCTCGACTTAACTTTACTTGCTGTGAAGAAGACTTGACAAGCTCTACAACTTACCGAAAATGGATAGGATTTAAGCTCAGTTTCTTCGGTTAAAAAATTGTACTATTTTCATTTAAAAGGTTACATAGGACTACTGTCTTATTTATAAAGAAATTTACCTTTTATTGCAGTTACCAGAATTAATAAAACAAGTCCATGGTGTATATTCATTCGTCAAGTTATGTTATACTAATCTCTAACCTTGGTATATTAATATTGATGGATATTAGTATATTGACCTATAAAATAATAACATTACTAAAGTAAAATTCATCACAGTGGGTCTCAATAAAATACGTTTGTATTTTCTAAAATCTCCTTTCTCGCAGAATCCTAATATACTAGTAAGTAGTTAAAATAAATATCTAAAAGTCAAACAAACGTGAACTTACTACGTGTTTTTTTAAAAATAGTATTCAAATTTTAGAATATATATCCTTTAGAGAAAAATCTTAGAAACATAACACATTACTTCACCACATTTGAAACATTTATAAATTTAAGAAACCAGTATCATAGGCGGAATTCCTTTTGAAATTTAATTTGACAACAATAATATTGGGATCAGTTTAATAGTTTGTTCATTTAAAAAAAAATTAATCTTGTCGATTTTTTAAATGTATTAAAATGATATTACTTGTCTCAATTCCACTGTCTTCTAATTAAGATGACATAAAACCGCACCACTACGCTAAGTTTTGTTTGAATGTGTGGAATGCCAGGCCTCCACCTTGGTTCGGAGACCACGTTAAACTGTAGGTCCTCCATTTCATCTCACAATCACCCTACCATTACACATTAGCGTAAGTGCGTACAACCCGAATAGGTAGTAAGACGCAGTGATGATTATAATAATAACAGTATTTAGTCTAAGGATAGTCCGATCCGCTTTGCTTAGTGATCTAGAAATAGCGGCCAACTCGGTCAGCGACAAAGTATCCATCGCTGTCGAGTCACACGGCTTAAAATACAATGGTGTATTTTTTTAGAACTACCTTTCTATTCTGTCGAAGCTTATACTCGTTTACCATGTTAAACTTCAACCACACCTTCTCAAGCCAATAAGAACGTGAATAAAGACAACTATGAAACATCTCATCTCAAGATAAAGAGGAAAACTCGTTGCTAGTTCTCTAATCACTGATTAACAGCCATTTTGCATCTGGTGTGTGATACATAAATTAATATGTATTTAGATTGTAGAATTCGAATCTGCCTTTGGAAATGCTCGACACGTAAAGTTTTTAAGATATTTGAGATTTTTACTGTTTTTTTATTATTATTTCTAGATATTTGTGTTGTTTTTTTCATGAATTATCACTGACTATGCTGGTTGCGCTCTGTATTTTGATGCAATATATGATTAAATAAGTTCTAAGAATAGTCACTATATTTCAGGGAAATTTAGTTGAGGGGGAATGGTGCTGCCATTGGCCGTTAGAAGTGACTCAGCTAGCCATGTTAGCCCTGCTGTTTAGTGCGTGTTGGAACTTGGATGGTGCTAGTCACTTTATATATTTCTCTTTATTGATACCTTAGTTTGTGTTATTGTATGTGTTTGCTTTCCTGTGTGAACTAGTGAGACGTTCTGATATTTTTAGGTTATAGTTAGTAAAGTGTTCTTAACTTAATGGCAACTGCTAAAATTCGTGGTTGTGTAAACCACCCCGATAACTTTTGATATTTATCTGGTAAGTTCACTCCAAAAACCCAAATAAATACAATCACTGACTTAGTTAAGAAGGCTTATAAACCGAAGTTTGATTGTGCTCTTGGAGATCATGGTAAACCCTTTTTCCCTTCCTATTGCTTGCATAATCTGCACAACTACCCTTGCAGAATGGATGAAAAGAAACCACCTAGCCATGCCGTTTGCTGTTCCAATGGTTTGGTGAGGTCCAAAAGAGCATATGGACTGTTATGTTGTCCTGAAAAATATTGCAGGACATTCCAGTAAAACTAAACATACAATTAAATATCATAATGTTTCTTCAGTTCATATGCCTGTGCCTCATGGTGAAGGCTTATCTGTTCATGCTTGTCACTTGCAAACCTATGTATCAGAACCATCAGAGGAAAGTGAATCAGAAGATGCACGACCTTTGGAAGAGTACATCCCTGAAACTCATAACAGATCACCTCACCTCATAGCACAGAAGGAACTGAACGATTTGGTCCGTGATTTGAAACTTTCTAAGCAACTAACAGAACTGTTGGGTTCTAGATTGCAACAATGGGACCTTCTATAGCAAGGTACAAAGATTCCATTTTATAGAATAAGAAATAGCTGTTTGTCTGGATATTTTGAAATTAATAATTCAATATGTGTGTGTGTGTGTGTGTGTGTGTGTGTGTGTGTGTGTGTGTGTGTGTGCGCAGACGTGAATGGTTTGATGATGTAGTTGGTTGTTCAACATAATCTACATGAGTGTAGAATATTTATTGATTCATCTAAAGCAAGCTTAAAAGCAGTTCTATTGCATAATGGAAACAGACTTCCATTAATGCCTTTTGTGCATGAAGTGGACATGAGGGAAACTTATGAATGTATAGCTTTGCTGATGGAGGGAATCAAATATAAATATTGTGAGTGGCAGATATGGTGTGATTTTAAAGTTGTCGCACTGCTTACAGGTTTACAGGGTGGAGTCATAAAGTCCTGTTTTTTTTGTTTTGTTTTTGTGCTTTTGGGAAAGCCTAGATACCATGAACCACTACAAAGTCAAGGAGTGGCCTATGAGGAAATTATACATTGATGGAAAGGAAAATGTGAAATTTACTCCATTTTTTGAGCCGAGTAAAGTCATTTATCCTCCGCTTCATATGAAGTTAGGCTTGATGAAGAACTTTGTAAAAGCTCTTGAAAAAGAAGGGCAAGCATTTAATCATTTGGAAAGAATGTTTCCCAAGTTTAGTGAAGAAAAGCTAAAAGAAGGTATATTTATTGGACCACAAATTAGGGAATTTTTGATGCTAAACTTACAAATTAATATCGAGTTAGCTGCTTGGTACTCTTTCAAAGCCATTGTTTACGGCTTTTTGGGCAACAGAAGAAACGATAAATGTTTCCACAGTGAGTGGTTTATTGGACAACCACAATAACATGGGGTTTATAATGTCACTAAAAATTCACTTTTTACACCTGCATCGTGTCTTATTCCCAAAAAATTGTGGCACTGTTAGTGATGAACAGGATGAACACTTTCATAAAGATATCCTGACCATGGATCATCGTTACCAAGGATACTAGAACCCTTCGATGATGAGTGATTATTGTTGGTTTCTTTTTAGAGAGACTGATGAAACACCTTGCAAAAGAAAAGCATCGTCATCCCATTTTGTCAAAGAAAAATTACATTAAACTTTGTAAATATTAATATCATGGATTAATGTGGATTATTTAGTCCTTTTTGATGGTTTAAATGAGTTTTTTTACGCTATCAAGAAAACATAGGTGAGTTTTGAGGGATATATTTTGTTTGTATTTAAAATGGTAAATAATTGCTAATGTATTATTTTGTTTGTATTAGTGCTGTGTATCTTGTAAATGTGACGTAACAGAGAGAATTTGATTTTTCCACTAAATTCAGCACCCAAAAATTAGTTATAGTCACCCATTTACAGACCGGATAGAGAAAAATAGTTTCAATTTGTTGACCAATTTATCTTAAAATTTATGTTTTGATCCTATCAAAAAATGACAGTATTTTTTAAAGTGAGGCTAAATATAAATCTCTTTTACATCAATCCTAATCGCATTTTACATCAAGCCTAATCGTATAACCCTGCTAATGTACTTAACAATTCATTGAATATGGGCTAATCTTACATTTTAACACATTTTTCATGTAAATAAAACTTTAAAAAAAAGGTTGTTAAGGAAAAATATCCTTGTTGGAACCTTTTGACTTTATATCAGTGCAAACCATATTTAGAAATAACGCATCATAGATTAAATATTGCTCTAGAGCTGAACGTCTGCACGGCAATAATCTCACTTACCGAGGTGGTCCCCATTAGTAAAGTCAGCTTATGTTGACTTGTTAATTCGTCTTGTTACTTTACCGCGGTACTAGTGCCAATTTTCTTCTTTCTAACTCCACATATAAACTTGAAATGAATTTACTACGGCAACTTTCGTGTAATTAATAGGTTCAGTGGAACAGTTGTTAGAATATAGGTATCTGAGAGTTAAAATAGTCAGACCTAAAATAATGTTACTAAATATCTTTCTCAACAAATTATTTTCTCAATGTCGAAAAAATTATTACAGTTAAATTATATTCAAATTAAGAGCAAATATTTGTAATAGATTGTAGTCTACTTTTTCACTTCGATTCCAATACAGCATAGTAGTTATTACTATAATTATGAAGAGTGATGACAATAACTCTTTATATGCGTGTTTTTGGAGTTGTCAATGTTAACACCAAAGTAAAATATCTTTGAAAGCAACTGTGATGGAAATTTTGGGAAAATTCACCATATTAGAAAAAATCAAGAGTAAGACTATACGAATAATTAAACAGTGATTGATTTTCATTAGGCCCCTTCCTAATACAATAAGAAATAAATTATGTTATTTTTTAAACATATAATACATTTTCTTTTCACCATGCGAATGTTAGAATATTGGTATTTATATTTCAACTAAATGTGTATCTGAGTATCTCTGGAAAATATGCCTGCACTCTCTTTAAATTGCACACGAGACTCAGTAATTGCTCATAGCCTTGTTAATAACATCAATAATGTTCGTTCATAAGGTAACTACATATACATCACTGCTGAGGCAACTCCAGGTGTTATAGAGTAAAGCTTTATCTTAAATTTTTTTCGGCCTTCATCCAAATCAAAAGTTGGTTCCGGAGTAAGAAGGAGCTATTGGCAATATTAGAATAACTTATCTTAGATTTAAAGGACGATTGACCACACAAAAACAAGATAATGACAAAGCTGTTTCCCAATGTTAGCCGTTCAAGTTCTCATAGAGATTATATCTAGAGCTCAATTTGTTATGAATTCAGTAAAAAAATGTATTAGTATTGGATACCAAAATTGAGAGCTTTATTCTAAATTTAATTTATATATAAGTTTATAGGCTATAGTTAGACATAACCATTTGTCATAAAGTTTAATTTTAAGTTTTCAAAATAAAATAAACTAATAAAACTGCTGTGGCAAGGAACGGTAAAACTTCTTGTCAATATTTCTTACTTCAAAACCTCTCTTCAGACCCTCCACCAATATTACCCAACTTTATTCTAACTTTGAGTTCTTGGGAAGAGTCCAAAGTTAGTTAACGAATAAAGAAATAAGTTCTATCAAATAAAAACTAGCTTGACTCCTAAGTCCTGACTATAAATGTGGAGAGAGAAATGGTAGGCTGTAATACTTGAAGCATGTGGGGGGACAGGGGACAATAACATCTTGTTAGGGGGCTGGAGGGAGGGGAAAATACGTTGCGTAGCATATTTGTAAAGAAGAAGGCACTGTGAGCACGCGGACTAAATGTCAAGCTCATTTAGTTTGGTTTGTCGGTGACAGAGAGGTCAACATACAAACACAGTCGGGCTTACTGAGGGTGGCTTTTACCTGGATGGTTTATCACTTTCTCTCCACGTAAATGCAAGTACTTTCTTCTAAGTTGGTGACCTGGCGGTCTAGGGGTAAGGTGTCAGACTTCTGTGCTGGCGGCCAGGGTTCAATCCTAGGTCCCAGCATAGATTTATCTGATTACCAAACCCTACCTTCACCTCTGACAAGACATCTTGTAAATGTGGGGAATGCCAGGCCTCCACCGTGATTCGGATTCCACGTTAAACTGTAGGTCCTCCATTTCATCTCACAATCACCCTACCATTACACATTAGCGTAAGTGCGTACAACCCGAACGGGTAGTAAGACGCGGTGCTATTAATAATAAATCTTCTAAGTTTTTACTTTACTTAACCTCATCCCATAACCGTAATTTTAGATTATACTTATAATAATTATATTCAAATATGTATACATATAAACCAAATGGTGATTAAAACGAGGTGATCTGTTTGAAAAAAAAAACTTAATCCTGACATTTGTTTCAATACGGAATAGAAGGTTCATAATCAGTTAAGGGTTTGGGGATGACGCCCCACAGACATAAACACAATGAGAGTTCATTAATGTGTAAGATATTATTTGATTATCAGACGTAACCACGTAACTGCACAGGCGTTCCCAAAGAGAGAGAGAGAGAGAGGATCAATGGAGCAACTTTGTTACAAGATAATAATAGGGCTATTTTAAGGGTGGGAAGATTAGGGTGAGTTCCGAATTGTATATTGTATAAACTCAAAGTTTCACAGCGTAGCGCGTGTTTCGGGACCGTATGAAAGTTTTATTACTCTCACTGAAACACAATATTGAACAATATCAACCTTGTCGCGAATCGTATCTGTTGATGCTGCGTGTATTTTTTATATAAAATGGGAGATAAGGATGGAGGGAGGATGGATTGGAAGTTGTTTTATTGGTACAGTTCTATTTTCATGGGTAAAACCTTATCTGATAGTTAGAAATGTTACTAGATCTAATTTAATGTATTCATACTTCAAAAATTGTTATACGCAACTGTCACATATTTTGATAGATATTATCAATATATCTATAAAATAAAACTAATAATAGGCCTATGGTGAATTGTTATCAGTGATGGTCATAAAAAATGTTTTTCTCTGGGCGTTTCTTTCCATCAAAATCCTACAGCAGTTCGTTCAAAACGAAGGTTATTAAATTGATTGGGAGGGTTTCTTAGAGTAAATTTACTAGAAGCTCGACTCGGGGATGGAAAATCAACAATGATAAATAATATACTACTATTATATTATAATACACTAGCAGAAGTACCCGGCGTTGCCTGGGGTAGCAATGCAATGAATTGCGTGGCTACCCCGGGCAATGCTTTTTTTTTTGTTCAAACAGACTGAAAAAAATTGCTTCATTTTATTTCTTCAGACCGAGTTTTTAATTAATTTAAAAAATCTAAAAAAAAGTCAGCTTCAAGGCTTATACTACTACTACAGGGTGGCCCACGTAAAAGTAGCCCGCCTCCTATATCCAGCCTCACTCTGAATTGGAGGAAGTCAATCCCCCTCCACCCATATTGTGATATGAAGAATGAGCAAGTGAACTGCTTGTCTAAAGCTTTATTGACTCATTCTTCATGTCACAATATTGGTGGAGGGGGATTGACTTCCTCCAATTCAGAGTGAGGCTGGATATAGGAGGCGGGCTACTTTTCCGTGGGCCACCCTATAATACTACTACTAATTTTAGAATGTCAGCCCTCTCTGTGTGGTAGATATCGCGCAACGCTCATGACAAACAAACTCTTCATTAATATAGATGGTACGTTGCACCGCAGACACTTTCTAACACTATTATATTAAAATATAAATATTTACTTAAAATTCGTAAGATCTGTGGAACAAAATAATATGCATTGTTGTGGAAATACTCCATCAAATATCATGAATGAAATTATTTACATTGTTACAGAAATATTGAGAAAAGAGAAACTTATGTAGCCACCAAAGAGCATAACAATCAACATCACAGTTTTCAAAGAGCTCCATGAAACAATACACATATTTTCTTGTAGCTCAGAAACTATTGGTTCAATAAAAATAATTTCAAACACAAAGTTATTTCATATTACAAATAGTTGCAGCAATATGACTAAAATTGGAAATTTCTACTGATGTAAAGTATTCTCAAAGCCATTTTCATGGGTAAAATGAAAAATTCCATTTTGTTTGCAATGCCAAACAGTGCCTGGATACAAATTGTATTCAAAATCGTTAAAATAAATTACGATAAAATCGAGTCTTTCAACTTTTTCCCTTTAGTAAACAACCAATAATGTTAGGGTTAGATATCTAATTCCATATACTCCTTGGTAGATCCTTATCAAAGCCCTATACAAGGTTTTATCCCAATTGGCCAACAATTTCTGCTGTAGTCCTAGATACAGACATATAGTAGAAAAAACTGCATCGTGAAAACAACCTTTTCTGTTTCAGGTCAGGAAACATCGACATTTATCTCGATTTCGATTTTTTTGACTATCTCAATACTTCTCTCTCCGAGGGGTTGAGTCGAATTAAAAGAACATTCAGTGAAGTATGGTCACATAATCAGTGGCTTACCTAACCAAGCCAGTTTCAATCTATCTTACAAATAAAGCGTTTGCGATTAAACGAGGATGTCTAGTTGAACAATCAGACGCTCAGAAACCCATTATTTAAACGGTGGTTTGAGTCCATTCACGCCAAAATGGAGGGAAGAAGTTCTAAAGAATAGGGGGGTAGGAGGGGTGTATTGGGAATGTTAGTTAAGGTAAGTGTTTTTGCAATTATTATAGCAAAACTTTTTTGGGGGTTAAAATAAACCAAATAATTATCTAGTAATTATATATAGCTTAATTTTCTTCATGGTGATTTCAACAGTTGTTAAATATTCGTCAATGGTGTCGAGAATTTAGTGAAAACTTTTTATCTTCATTTAAAAAGTTTTTCATCTAATGCCACTATGCTCATTAACAGGGCCCGGATTTTGATGACCCTATAATTGCAACAACAACAAAATTACCTATAATATGACGCTAAAAACTCTCAATATTAACATTTAATTTTCAAAAAATTACCTAAAAAAATTGATTTAAATTCCATAATATGATATATTTATTACAAGATTCAAGATTTACATTATACACGTAAGCCAAAATATCTCTTCTGGTTTGTCCATTTCCAGTTTTTCCTCGGTGTGGACTCGTCTGGAATAGAATGATACGTTTTCAGTCACTGGAAATCCTGTAGTTTAACATTGCTCAGTTTCCACAGAGGAATGTTCGCAGACACCAGAATGTCACACAAATATTTATAAAATGTTGAGGAATTTTCTTGATTCTTGAATGCATTTTGTGCAAGTAATAATTGAAAGGTTTTCTTTTTATTTATATGCTGGGTACCACCGACATGTTTGTTTGGGCTGATATACTGTTGAATAGTTACATCTTTTATCTGATGCCAGCCCTTTCACTTCACATATTTTACAGAAAAGTATTTCACGCGCTCTAGAAATCTATAACCTTTCCAAATTCAATAATAATTTGCCTCAAATTACTCGCTTTAGATGGTTTGGTTTAAAACATTTTAAATACACATAAAATGATTGAAAACGAATAAATATAACGTGCACTTTTTAAATGTAAACTATTCATTTAAAATCTTTTGACAGCTAAAATAATGTGTTCTACTCAGCATTGACATACAAATAACTGCTTTAAAAGCGATAGCTCCCTAACATTTCCAGCTCTTTCCAGACATGGTATAGTGAATGACTCATCAGGAATGTAAAGATGGTACAAAGTTCATTTGAGCTCTTAAAAATTGCTCTTCCATCCCCTTGAAACCCTTTACAACTTAAGTGTAGTAAAGGTCTCACCAGAAATGTGTAATTTGCACGCAGGTAAACGGGTACAAAGTTCATTTGGACTCATAATTATCTTCTTCATTCAAAGAGTGTGTGGTAAAATATCTGATGTTTGAATAGTCATGTTTTAACAAAGCACCAATAATTCATACATATTTATATAACCTTTTAGAGTCATTTTCAAACAATTTTAAATGTTCTTTCCAAAAAAAATGCTAAAAAGTGACTTACTAAACAAAAAAAGCAAGAAAAATGATATAAAAATATAAAAGGGCAAAAAATGACCAAAAAGACCTATAAAATATACATTTCTACAATCAGGAGATCATGAACAGAGTTTATGTACAACTGAGTATTGTCTCTGATGGACCCAAAAAAATTGCATGTCATCAAAATCTGGAACCTGTTCACTACCGATTACAAGAACCTGTTAATATCACCATATGAGGAAAAGTAAGTTATATGTTTGTACTGAAGAAATATGTGATTCATCTTGGCCAAAAAAATGTGTTGCTATAAAAAGTTCAAAACAACTGGACCTTTTTGACGTTTCCTATATTCACACCTTAACAGTAAAAAGAACGTACACTTAAAATTATTTATGTTTTTAATGAATGCAAGTTTTGAACAATCATTTTCAAATACGTTTTACATGACAAGGAGGTAAGTGGTCATTGGCAGTTATCTAACCTTCCTCAAGGAATTAAGTGCTGTATATATATTTTTAAATGAGGTCACAAAAGAAAAGGTTATCATAGTTGAGGGTTGTTATAGTTGTTTTGAAACTCCCGAGCTTACATTAACATAGGATATAACGGGGACGCTGAATTGTATCCATTCTGAATGGAAGCCATTCAGACATTTATTAAACAAGAACCACAAATAAAAAGTCTGATTTGTATCCATTATCATAATATCCACAAAACCCTCAATTATATCCATTCTGAATGGTTTCCATTCTGACAGTTTTCAAATATACGACTTTAACAAAAACCGTAATCTAAATCCACTGTAATTATTTGCATTATATCCACAAAAACCTGAATTGTATCCATTCTGAATGTTAGCCATTCAGACAATTTCTTAAACACACATTACTAATAAAATGTCTGATTTGTATCCATTTTCACAGTATCCACCAAATCCTGATATGTATCAATTCTGAATGGTAGAGCCATTCAGACATTTTCTTAAACGAGCACCACACATAAAAAGTCTGAATTGTATCCACTAGAAATATTTGCATTATACCCACAGAATCCTGAATTGTATCCATTTAATTGCGGTACCACTTGTCTGATAGATGGTAGCAGAAGAACCTCGCCTTAACTTATTCCAAGTTTACTAGAGGGCAGCACTTATCGCTAACTCATTCCGGGGTAACTAGAGAGCAGCACTATCTCTATATTATTATTAAAAAATATAATATTTTACTTATTGTCATATTACTTTAAATTCTAAACACGGATTTTCCGACTTATATTTATAAACATTACACAATATATCAGTCATTAAGGTGCTTGTTCTTTTTATATATATATATATATATATATATATATATATATATATATA